>MKEJ01059686.1:0-14722 GCA_001753735.1 Embelia ribes
ATTTCTTTTTGGAAAAAGTGTCACATTTATATATTGAAGCAAAAAGAGGGCTGGCGCCCTACCAAGAAAGTTGGGAAACCTGATCAGGAATTATTTATCTATAATCGTATGCCGCAAGGAGGGTGGATTATAGAACGTGTTGAGACACTAGTTCTCACCTTTGTGTTGGTGTCGGGCGGTGTCAAGTTGCATTGCATAAATATTTCATTGCATACACTATTATTTGTTGCATTTTACATATTTTGGTACTGTATAACATTACGTTTATCATAATATTTAGTAATCTAATTCGTATATTTTTCTTTTTCATATTGTATTATAATTGTATTGTAGGTACGAAAATGGGTGACGAACCTCATTGAGGCCTCTTACAGATGCTTATATATATCTTTTGGAGCTATTGGAGATATAGTTATTTTTGTGTTATAGCCTCAAATCATATTGTATTATTTTTCGAGGTGTAGTGTAGTGGATATTCTAGACTGTTATTTTGTATTATTTCATGTTGTTGTTTTAAGTGACTAGAGTTGTATTAGGCGAGAACATGTTGTAGTATAAATTATGGAGTTGATTCAAGCATGCAGCTTGTTTTATTATAATGTAAATAGGGTGTTTACTTTATGTTGATATACAAAACGTATGCAGGATAAGCATATATTTTTATTAATATAAAGGCCATATGTAAGATATAGTGTAGATTTTATTTACGCGTACTCTGATATAAGTAGTGTTGTAGAATGAGAATGTGAAAGAAGTGAAGTAGACGATATCCCATTTTTATTTTATTTCCTTCAAATTATATATATTTTTCATTCCCTTTTCTTTAAAAATAGATCAGGCTTGTGTCCCCGAGGTTTACAAAATTTGGGGCACAATATCTTATTACCAAATAGCTTGCTTCATTACATCGGTTATCGCCATATACTTTACTTCTATAGTTAATAAAGTAGTTGTAGATTATAGTGTTGCTTTCTGACTAATCATACAGCTTGAGAAAGTGAAAACATATCCTATTAGAGATTTGCTCTTATCATGATCAATAACATATTCCAAATCAACATATCCAGCAACAGTGCGATGAACAACACCTCCTCAATCAAAGACTAAGCCAACATCTATGGTTCCCCTCAAGTATTTGAATTTCTATTTCACAGCTTTCCAATGAAGTTTACTTGTGCTATCTATGTACCTTCTCACAACACTGACTGCTAGAGAAATATTTGGTCAAGTGCTTACTATTGCATACATAAGGCTTCCAACTGCAATCGCATACAAAACTTTGTACATCGCTTTTATTTCCTTGTCAATTTGTGGTGACAAATGCTCCAAAAGTTTTAAATGAGTAGCTAATAGGGTACTCACACGTTTAGAATTTTGCATTCCAAAATGGTTAAGAACTTTCTCAATGTACTTCTTTTATGACAAATGGAACTTGTCCATTTTTCTCTATAAATGTCTGTCCTCAAAACCTTTTGTGCAGTTCCCAAACTTTCATTTTAAATACAAAGCTGAGCCTTGAATTTATTAATCTCAACTTTATCCTTTGCAACATGCATGTCATCGATGCACAATAATAGATACACAAAAAAAAACCATTGTTGACCATTTAGAAGTAGACACAACTATCATAGATACTCTTCAAGTAGTCATGTCCGATCATAAATGTGCCGAACTTCTTATGCCACTGCTTCGGGAATTGTTTTAAGCCATATAAAGATTTTTTCAATGAGCAAACCTAATCTTCTTTAGCTGGAATAAAGAACCCTTATGGTTGATGCATATAAATTTGTTCCTCAAGTTTACCATGGAGGAATGTTATTTTAATATCCATTTGCTCGAATTCCAAGTTAAAAGTAGAAACTATAGCCAAAAAGACATGAATAGAGTTATGTTTGACAACTGGAGAGAATACTTTGTTGAAGTTGATTCCCTCCTTTTGATTATAGCCCTTAGCAACCAAGCGTGCCTTATTACTTGCATCTTCTCCACTAGATGATTCTTCTTTCCTTTTAAAAACCTATTTACATCCAACAACCTTATTCCCATTGGGTGGTTTAACAAGTTTTCTAGTCTAATTCTTATTAAAAGACTCAATCTTTTCCTTTATCGTAATAGTTCACTAAGCTAATTCTTTACTTGTGACTATATCTTGATACATTTTAGGTTCTTCAAATTCAATAGTTTTTGCCATAGTCAATGCATAGGAAATAAAATTAGCATGATTGTACCTCATGTCTAGTTTAATCACTCTTCTCAATCTATCGATAACAATACTGTATCATTGTCCTTGTTGTATATTATAAACTTTCGTATCTTACGCCTTTTCTTCAATAGGATGATAAAAAATGACATAAAATAGTTACTTTTAAGCTTTATCTTCTCCCTAAATTCAAGGTCTTCTTTCCGACCAACACCCTCCTTTTTCGGATGAACCATGACTGATTCATCAAAAGTAACATCTCTACTGATGAGGAACTTGGGGATTTTTGATCTGGATACCATTGCCTATTATATCCCTTCACCCTAGAAAAATATCATAACAAAATGTACATTTTAGCTCGAGGCTCGAGCTTTCCTTCATTAACATGTGCAGAAGTTGGACAATAAAAAATCCTCAAATTCAAGTAATTAGCAGGAGTATCTTACAAAACTTCCTTCGAAGTCTTGCACTAGATAGATATTGATGGTGACTGATTAATCAGGTAGCAAGCCGTGGAAATCGCTTCCGCCCAAATTCTTTTCCCAAACTTGCATTAGAGAGCATACTAAGAGCTCTCTCCAAAACCTTCTATTCCTCTATTCTGCTACACTATTCTGCTGGGGAGTCTTTTGGACTGTGTAATGTCTCACAATCTCTTCATTAGAGCAAAACTCATTAAAATTGCCTAAACAGAACTTGGGGCTATTATACTTTTGCACACTTTTATCTTTTTTTCTCTGCTTAATTCTCAACCATGGCCTTCTATAGTTTAAATTTGAGAAACGCTTCATCCTTCTGCTTGAGAAAAAAGATCCAATTTTTTCTTAAATAATCATCAATAAAGGTTAAGAAATATCTTGAACCACCTTTAGACGTAACATAAGATGGGCCATAAAGACCAGAATGAATATAATCCACAGCTCCTCTAGTTCAGTGGATAACTTTGCTAAACTTGATCATGCACTACTTCCCAAATACACAATACATACAAAAGTCCAACTTCCCAATCTTCTAACTACAAAGCAAGCCTTACTTTCTTAGCACGGTCATACCCCTTTCGATCATATGCCTAAGAAGTATATACAATAGATGAGTAGAATCGCAATCTGAATTAACTAAAGATAAAACTATTACAGTACCAAGAACTGTACTGCCTTGGAGCACATAAAGATTCCTAGCCTTCTTGACTTTCATGACTCCCAAAGCACCATTCGAAACTTGTATGACTCCTTTTTCAGTTGTATATCTATAGCCATTGAGTTGAGAGAATAGAGAGAGATAAGATTATTCTTCAATCTGGAATGTACTGAACATTTATCAGAGTTCTAACAATACCATCATGCATCTTGATTTGAAATGTTCTCACACTAATAGTTTATTGCCTCGCATCCCCATAAACCTAGGTACACTAGAATAAGAATAAAAATAGCAATATGAAACATAATATAACAAGATGAATATGAATTTAGATACATCATAGCTATATCACTTTCTTATCGAACCCAATAATACAACAAAGTTGTGTGTATGTGTGTGTATGTATGACACTAGTTCAATAGTAGCAACATCAATAAAAATGGCAACTGCAGTTCATAACCAGATTACATAATATTTGATGCTAAAAAGAGTATAGGAAGACTAGCGCCAATATTACACAAAAGAAAGTTTCGAGATACAAACTCGACAAATATAAATGTACATATACATAACTGACTTCATCCATGAATAACAACAAAATGAACAAATACTACAAGAGTGCAGTCTGGGCCTATTGAACATGGTCCGAACTAGCCTCCGCACCTACAAGACAAATATGAGCAACAATAAGTAAAAATAAAAATAAAAAAATATACAAGTTAGATGGCCAATCAACAATTTAAATATGAGATTATGCGGTATTGAAATATATGCTCATGCTTGCATAATATAATTATGTACATGTTCATAGAAATAAAATTAAGTACATATGCCAACGAATAATAATGCTTGAATGCTAATAGTACAATAACAACTTCACATCAACCCAACTACAACTCAAATAGAAAGATGGGACTAGTATCTCTCGAGTTTTTAAGGTTTCTGCTTGCTTCACCTACAATAGACGAATCTTGTGCAACATAAATCATAGGTCTGATTTTAAGGTACACTAACACCTAGTGTTATTGAAGATCTCTATCTTTGCACAGGTTTCCCGGATTTCACAGTGGGGGTGTATGTCCCCAAGCTTATCTTGCTCCCCGATAGGTTAAATATCAAAGGTTTTTCTCTGAAAAAGTCGATACTAACTTCCTAAAAAAGAAATTAAAAAAACTCAATTTATATCACGATGATGATAATGAAATGACACCCCATGTTCATGATATTCATACTTTTCAAAATTCTTCACATGGTATGCTTTGACTCCTCGAGTAGCATTTTAAATTCTACAAAATTTATGTTTTATTTCTCAAATTACATACCAAAATTTCCTTGAATACTCTCCGAGTTTTACAACGAGGTTTTTCAACAATAAGCATGAATAGATAATGAATATAATAGATTATTCTGTAATACAACAATGTTAATAATAATGCAATAATAAATATATATATATATATGTATAATCAAAACATGCAAATACATGTCGATACACACATAACCTCATAATTAAATTACTATTCTTAATCTACTCGTACCTCACACCACGCTAGAAGAATCCTGAGACACCTCGCAAGAAAAGACTAAAATCTCCACATTTTTAGCCCAAGTTTTGATCTAGAAGATGAACACAAATCGGAATAAACCTAGAGGAGAAAACACTCTACTAATCACAAGGAATAAGAATATCAATTTTAATTTCATGTACAAACAATGCCCAAAAATCAATGAATAGTGAACGAAAGAGATGAGACACAAGACTTATCTCAAAATGCTATCCACGCTTTAAGGATCAAGAATATCTACTTTATTCTTGCAAATGATCAACGGATCTAGATGATAATGAGGCTTGAATTAATTGAGCTCTAACTCACCACTTCTCTCTCTCTCTCTTTATCTCTGTTGACTGGGAAAAGTGAGAAAAATAACTTAGAAAAATATATATAAATGCACCGGCCCCATACCTTTTTGACTGGGTGTACTGGTACATAACTTCTTTGTACTGATACTCAGTTCTATGCCGGTATCCAATATGTGTGCCGGCTTCCAGGCGATTTTGGAGAAAAATGAGCTTTGTATATCGGTGTAGGGCCTCTGTATATTAGTATACTCCCCTAAGTTCATACTTCACCCCAAAACACATATGAAAACACTTTACAAACACACACACTAAACCCAAAACTAATTCCCATGCATACTAAAACACATCACAATGCGCTACTACAACCATAACGTATAATATGCAATAATGATACTATAATGCATATCTAATATATGTCAAATTCAATGTCTTATGAAGATAAATAATATTATTAAATAATTAACAATATTATTTAAATTTACAAAATATCTATATAAATTTTTGGACATTTATCATCCCCACGTTAGGAAATTCCGTCCACGAAATTAGCGTATACTACAAAAAATAATAAGAAACGTACCGGAAGTTGTAAATAAGTCTAGATACTTGAGCTGCATATCCTCTTCTCGTGCCCAAGTTGCCTCTTCCCTATTGTGGTGCTTCCATAGAACCTTCACAAAATGAATGCTACGACGATGAAGTGTTTTCTCTTTCGAATCTAAGATCCAAATAAGTAGAAGCTTATAAGATACATCTTCATCTATATGCAAGTCATCAAAATTAAGCACATGCGATGGATCTTGTAAGTATTTCCGAAGCATAGAGACATGGAACACACGATGAATACTCGGAAAATATGGTTGCAAGGCTAAAAGATATGCTACCTCTCCAACTTTATCAAGAATTAAGAAAGGAACAATGAAACGAGGGGAAAGTTTTCCTTTCTTGCCGAAACCCATAGTACCCTTACGAGGGGAAACTTTCAGAAAAATATGATCGCC
This sequence comes from Embelia ribes, assembly GCA_001753735.1. Lineage (NCBI taxonomy): Eukaryota > Viridiplantae > Streptophyta > Magnoliopsida > Ericales > Primulaceae > Embelia > Embelia ribes. Next base: position 6,200 of record MKEJ01059686.1, read on the forward strand.
AACCTTAAACTTCAATGGCTGTTTCTGATTATACATATAACTCTTATGTCTACTCTTCACTGTCTCCAAACACTATTTAATAAGTTGTATGTTCTGGGTCATTTTCTGAATCAAATGCAGCCCAATAAAACATTTATCACCCACTTCTGCTCAATTAATAGGAGATCGACAAGGTCTCTTATATAGGTCCTCGAAAGGAGCCATCTCGATGCTCACGCGATAACTATTGTTATACAAGAACTCGATCAAGCTAACATGGTGTTTCCAATTTCCACCAATATTAAAGACGCATGCACAAAGCAAGTTATCGAGGGTCTGACTAGTATGTTCAGATTGTCCATCTGTTTATAGATGGAAAGTCGTACTTAGCGAAATTTTTATTCCCAAGGCTTCTTAAATACCCACCCAATAATAAGAAATGAAATGGAAATCTCGATCCAAAACACTCGATATAGGAATCCCATGCAATCGAATGATTTTATAAATATACAACTGATATAAAAAGGAAGGAAATTAACAGATTTCGTCAAACGGTCTACGATTACCCAAATAGCATCATTCCCCCACCTCGACTTTGGCAAACCAACTATGAAATCCATTGTTATCCGTTCCCACTTCCACTCAGGAATGGGCAATGGTTGGAGCAGTCCTTTTGGACGCCTATACTGTACCTTTACTTGTTGACAAGTACGGCACCGTGATATAAATTCTGCAACGTCATTCTTCATACTAGGCCACCATAAATGATATGAAATGCCATGATACATTTTGTTGCCATCGGGATATACTGCTAAATGAGAATGTGAGATTCTCTGGGAACCTCATTGCGAATAGAATTGGGTACAAATAAGGGATTTTGAAATCGTAAACCCTCATCTTTCGAAAAAGTCCATCTATCAAGCCTATGATCATTAAGGATACGAACTTGATAGGAATTTGATTCATCATCAATACGTTGTGCTTCTAATACATGTGTGACCAAAGTAGGTTGAGCAACGATAGTGAATAAGGAATCTCGACCCTCTTCTTCAACACATTAAAATCCAAATTCATTCAACAATCGGAGCATTTCACATTCATCAACAGTAAGGCAAGCCAAAAAATACCGAGTCTTGCAACTTAATACATCCACCACAACATTTTCCTTCCCTGGATGATATTCGAAATCGAAATTATATTGCTAGAGATACTCCATCCCTTTTCTCTGGCTTATATTCAAGTCTCTTTGAGTGAAGATGTACTTCAAAGACTTGTGATCTGAGTACACTTTGAATTTCTCATCGTAAAGATAGTGTTGCCAACACATAAGTGTAACATTAGCCCCGAGCTCTAAGTTGTATGTTGGATAATTTTGCTGTCTCGAAGTATAAGTAATTACCTTCACAATTTGCATCAAAATATAGCCCAAGCCTTCTCGCGAAGTATTGCAATACACTGAATACCTGATACCTTTCTCCAAAATGATCAAGATAGGAGTCAAAGTAAGAAACTCTTTCGAATGAAGAAATGATTCCTTACATTTAGAACTCCATTTGAATTTAATTACCTTTCGAGTGAGATTTGTAAGAGGAGCCGCTAAACGAGAAAAATCCATTATGAAATGACGATAATAACCCGCAAGGCCTACAAAGTTGTGAATCTTAAAAATATATTTTGTCGTTCCTTGGAAACGGCCATAATCTTTGAAGGATCAACCAATATACCACCTTTGGAAACAACGTGAACAATAAATCTAACCTCCCGAAACCATAATTCACACTTAGAGAATTTTGCATAAATTCGATGTTTCCAAAAAGTTGAAAATACAATATGAAGGTGTTACCAATGAGCCTCTTCAGAAAGCAAATATATAAGTATATCCTTGATGAACACTAAAATGAAACGGTCTAGACACGATTAGAATACACGATTCATAAGGTCCATAAATGTTACGGGGCATTTGTAAGGCATCACGATGAATTTGTAGTGCCCATACCGAGTATGAAATACCATCTTCTCAATATCCTCCTCCCGAACCCTCAATAGGTGATATCCTATTTGCAAATCAATCTTAAAGAAGAATTTCGACCCCCAAATTTGGTCGAAAAGATCGTTGATCCGAGACAATGGATTTTGTTCTTGATAGTGGCCCAATTGAGATTCCGGTAATCAATGCACATCCGCATTGACCCGTCCTTCTTTGGTGCAAATAACGCTAGAGTGCCCAAGGGAATGGACTCAGCCTAATGAATCCCTTTCTCTCAAAATTAATAATCTGCTCCCGCAACTCTTCCAATTCCCTCGATGCTAAATGATATGGATCTATCAAAATAGGTTTTGTACCAGGAATTAGATCAATCTTAAACTCAACCTCACAAAAAGGCGAAAGTTTATGAAGATGCTTTGGAAATATATCAGAGAAATCACAAATGATATCGGAAAACGCCTCCCCCGAATGCACTTGATTAGAAAAAGAAATGCTAGCCAACATGGAAGATAGGCTAGTCCTAGCACAACAACGATTATAAGGAGAAAGAGGACTATCCCCTATGAAAATGACATTAACTCCTTTTGAAGTTTTCAACAATACAAGCTTTCGCTAGCAATTGAATATAGCATGAAAGTCACTAACATGTCTATACCGATGATGACATCCAATTCCAACATGCCAAAGATAATGAAGTCATATGTGAAAATATGATCCACAATAAATAACTCACAACCCCAATAAATACTATCCATATATAATACCCCATGTTGGTGTATTACCAGATAGGTTTGTCAAGACGAGAAATGGTTAGATCAAGCATTCTAACAAAATGAGTTGTGATAAAAGAATACGACGCATCCGTATCAAACAATGCATATACCCATGTAGAAAATAAAGGTAAGGTATCTCTAACAATTAAAGGCTTGACACCCTATGGTGCCTGAGGCATTGCGAAAGCATGAGCCTATGAAGACTGATCCTGCTGGAATCCTCTACAAGAACGACCCTAGTAACCTCTGTGAGACAAACCAGAACCTTGACGAGTTGACAATAAAGGCACAGTATAAGATGTACATAGAGCTACCCCTGAAGATGAAGACTTCTAATGACTACTAGGGCAGGCAAAGGGAAGCTCTCTAGACATCTCAACATCATATAGCCCTTGTCGTTGCAGGCCCGATAGAAGGCCTGAGGGCATAATGCTTGAACATCTTCTTGGGTTCCACAAAGGTGACATGTAGGAGACTACGTACAATCTCGAATTGAGTGACCTTGACGACCACAATTGTTGTTCCCATGAGTGCAATCCCAAGCAAAATGACCCAAACAACTACAATTGTAGCACCCGCTACTCTGAACAGAAGGCCTCGAAGAAGTAATACGATCTGGAAAAGGTAGACCATGAGATGAAGATGAAGATGAAGAAAAGGCTTTTCGATTACTTTTCTACTTAATACCACTCCTACTCCCACCAATACTACCACTCGATTCACCCCTGTCACAAACACCCAAAGCTGGCCCCGAAACCTGCACCGAATGTGCTCTCGAAGATCTAAAAGGACTCAATTCATTGTTGTTTGTTGATCAAACTAAACTCCACTTCTATCATTTCCCCTATGCACGGCATCAAAACAATTAACGAATTGGCAATTTCTCCATAGATACCATCTTGGGTACATACCTCGAAAGATTTGTAAAAACAATTTAATAATTGAGGTCTATAGAATTCCCTTACACAAGATTAACAAATTCTTCCCGCTTCTGCTCTTAAGTCATTTTCGAAAAGAATTTTTCAAGAAAGAGTTCTAAGAATATTGTCCATGTGACAACCTTAAGTCTATTCACCTCTTCTTGACTTCTCCACCAACTAGCCACTTTCCCTCTTACGCAAAATAGTGTCATTACCATTCTCTTATCGTCTAAAATTATTGGAAGATTCTCTCGACTTCCATGAACCATTTCTCCGCTAAGATGGCCTCGCCATCTCCCCAAAATGTAGGTGGCTCCATCATATGGAATTATTTTTTAATCAAAAAAGCCCGAGTCTCTCCAATCTCTCTTGGATTCCATGCCATTTTACTAAAGGCTCCAAAAATCACCCATCCCCGATTGAGAATGAGTATGAGGCAGAATTGGAAATTGAGGTCCGAAAGCTTCTTCTACCAGTGCCTTCATACTCTCCTCGTCCAAAGTCTTCTCGAAACGCAAAATGTTCTCATCTTCACCTAAATTTGTTATCGTTTGAGCACAAGTGTGCATAGGGTACACATCATCCTCATTAGGAACTCTCGTCCTTTCTTCGTAACCTCTACCTCTACCTCTACCTCTACCTCTACCTCTTCCTCGAATTGGAGCTCCCCGACTACCTCTACGTCCATGTCCTCTACCTCGATCCATGAATCTTCACATCATCATGAAGAAACGAGGAAAGATGAAAGCCATATTTGCATAAAGAAAAAAAGAAGGACTGCAATATAATTAGCTAACAACTTATCAAGTATTAGTCAAGTAACAAACAATTGCTACATAAGTGTTACGGCTTGCTAACCCGATCTTCAGCCAACTTTATACTCTACCTACAAGCTACCTTAGTTTATAGAACCTGGTTAGTTATGACACCAACCTATGGTGCCACAAATCCTCATAAACCCGGGTATGCGAGAATGAGAAAAAAATAGCAACAAGAGACATAATATAATGAGATGAATATGAAAATAGATATATCATAGCTAATCCACATTCCCATCGAACCCAATAATACAACAAAGATGTATTTATATACATAACGAGTCTAATAATAGCTACGATATTCAAAAGTGGCAACTGCAGTCCATAAGTAGATTATATAATATATAATGCTAACAAAAAAAAGTAGGAAGGCTAGTGCCAATACTATACAAAAGAAAGTTTCGAGTTACTGGCTCGACATAATAAATGTACATATACATAACGACTACAACCTCTAAACAAAATAAATACGTATAAGTGAGGCTATATCTTCTAAGTCAAAATAGTCATTATAGCAATCCATGCTCTACTGAATATGGCTTGAGCTAACCTCTGCGCCTGCAATATAAATATATGCAACAATATACAAAAAGAAAATACGAATTAGATGGTTAATTAACAATGTAAATATGAGATTATGGGGTATTGAAAAGTACATGCATGCTCACATAAAATAAAATATGTACATACTTATGGAAAGAAATTAAGTACATATGCAATCAAACTACAAATGCTTGAATGCCAAATAAAGCCATGCTAACTCGACAATAACTCCAACTATAACTCAAATAGAAAGGTGTGACTAGTATCTCTCAAAGGTTTTGAGGCACATATCTTATGGGACATAAATCATAGTTTTGACTTTAAGGTGCCCTAATACCTATAGAGTTATCAAAGATCTCTATCCCTATACAGGTTTTCTGGCTCTCACGGAGGGGGTGTATGTCTCTAAGCTTATTTTACTCCCCAAAAGATTAAAATCCCAAAGGTTTTTCTTTGAAAAGATCAATACTAATGCCCTGAAAAGAAATAAAAAGGCTTAAATCCTATCATGGAAATGATAATGAAATGTGACCCTATGTTCATGATATTCATGCTTTTCAAATTTTTTTGCATAGTACACTTTGACTCTTCGAGTAGCATAATTTTAAAATTTTACAAAAGGTATGTTTTTGTTCCTCTAATTACATCCCAAAATTCTCTAAATTTCTTCGAATACTCCCCAAGTTTTACAACAAAATAAGCATGAATAGCCAATGAATATCATGAATTTTCACGACAATAACAATACCAATAGTAATGCCATGATAATATTGTCGTAACAATAGTCATGCCTCGCTATACCATATCATAATATTGATGAAACAATATAATGCCATGCAATATGCTATACTGAAACTGATGAAACAATACTATAGTTTCGAAAATATTCATATCTTATGCCACGTCAAATGCTAGGATAGTAGTACCAATAAATTGTGCATATCTAATGTTACAATATACTATATGAGATTTATGAAATATAAATCTATATATAACAACAACAAAACCAAAATATATTTTTTGGGCAAAACATGTCAATACATGTCAACACACACACACACTTTCACAATTAAATTGCTAGTCGCAATCTACTCATATTTTATACGCTTACGAAACTACCCAAATGAGTTTGTGAGCCTTACCTCAAAAACCCATCTTTCAAAGCCTCAGAATTGATCTAAAATATTGACCCAAATCAAAGCGAACCTATACAAAATGATGAACTACGAGATGAGAAGAAGAAGATGTATAGGTTTAATTAGATATACTCGAGAGATACAAATATTGAGGACAAATGAACTAACAAAAGAGAAAGCGAGACGAAAGTCAAATTGTAGCTCTAGTAACGTAGACTCCAAAAATACAAAAAATATTGTATCTATGTTACCCCAAGCTAGATGATCAATGAGCTTGAAAATTTGGGTTTTTAAAATCACCTCCAACCCCCATTCTCTCTCTTTCTATGGAATTTTGTGAAAAGGGAAAATTTGACTAACTTTTGATAGTCAAAAAGTATTTTATGCACGTTGATACGTCTGACGACCCTAAGTATAGTGTTTGACGTCTGTCCACTGATAGGTACCCTCCGGATACACTGACAAACACAGGGAAGAAACTTAGCCAAATTTCCAACTTTTAACTAAAAAGGATTCCCTGGAACGTGGGATCCGACGCCTTGTTGGACGCCTCCAACCCGTCGAACAGCAACCGGACAAGCCAAAAAGAGTAATGCTTGACTAAGGCCCGATAAAACACTTAGCCAAATGAACTCATTTTTTCTATGCTCCACAACAACAACATTCCACTACTACGGAGAATATATATAATATTTATAAACAAGACACTATAACAACGAATAATATGCAACGAATCTACGAATGCAATGAATAACAATAAATAATATCATTAAAGTCAATTAATAATATTATTCAGGTTCGCAAAAAATTTATACGCATGTCCGGGACGTCACATATTACATCATAGCATTTCATGAAAATAAAAATGGTGCATTTATCTTTATACTAAATTGGGTGCATGCATGTAAAATGTTAAATGCATTATAGCATATATTGGGACTTGGGGGCAATAATTGCTTGAAAAGGCCATGAATGTTAAATTATAATAAAACATAATACAATAGATTTTTGTTTCATTGTTTAAAATTTGTTATATACAATGTTTTATTTCTTTTTTAAGTAATTGTATTTTTATTTAATTATTTAATTTGGAATACAATGCACAGACTCCGTTTAGTTTTCGATACATAATGTGATGTAAAAATAATATGTATATTGTATGCAATTCTTAATTTTGTCCCCCACCAATAATGTCCAATTGAAATGATTTTAAGAAACGGAATTGCAATGAAAATTTAAAACACAATAAATTGAATGACTACACATTTTAACAAACAAAAATGCATTGAAATTTTAATATGTAATAAATTGAATGATTATATTAATTCTATACAGGCCAATTAATATTTTGTATCTTTTTTTAATATTATAATATTCACCCCACTATTTAATGTTGCACACATGTCACCAAGTATTACGTGGAGACTTCATTTTTAGTTTATTGTATATGACATAACATTTTATGAAAATACAAATGATGCATTTATTTCTATATTAAATTGGGTGCATACATTGAAAATGTTAAATGTACTGTAGCATATATTGGGAATTGGGGGCATTAATTACCTGAAAAAAGCCATGAATGCTAAATTATAATAAAACGTAATATAGCAGCTATTTGTTTCATTGTTTAAAATTTGTTATATACATTGTTTTATGTCTTTTTTTCAGTAATTGCATTTTTATTTAATTATTTAATTTGGAATACAACGTACAGACTCCACTTAGTTTTTGATATAGATATGATGTAAAAATAGTATGTGTACTATATATAACTCTTGTTTTTGTCCCCTAACGATAATGTCCAATTGAAATTATTTTAAGAAATGGAAATGCATTGAAAATTTAATGCATAATAAATTGAATGACTATATTTTAAGAAACATAAATGAATTGAAAATTTAATACACAATAAATTGAATGACTACATTTATTATATATAGGCCAATTAACATTTTGTATTTTTTAATAATATAATTTTCACTTTATTATTTAATGTTGCACACATATCACCAAGTTAGTTACACTATTTGGTGCAATATTTGTCATACTCCTAATTCCCATAAATTCGGGGATGTGAACTGGGAAAAAAATTAAAATAATAACAACATATCTGCTATAACAAAACCAAACCAAAGCCCGACATCCTGCCATAATATATACATCATATGTATCTAACACCTATAACTGTCCATATCGACATAGATACATAACACATAATCTAGAACGCAACATACCATGTTGCGAATACATAATTCCATCAAGCTACACACTTGTACAAAATAAAAATAAAAGTTAGAATAAAACCTCAGGCCCAAACTCTGAACACCACTAACTCGAAACCAACTCCACTATAATACTGGTCCT
>MKEJ01059696.1:0-12280 GCA_001753735.1 Embelia ribes
TATTGTATTCAATTCTTTTTTTAAAAACTAACATTTTATATCACACCACTTCTTATAAAACAATTGTAATATGTTAAATGCAGTATTTATTTCAATTGAAAGTATTAAAGTTAATATAATTACTATATTATATAAAAACCGTCTATTATATTATATTTCAGGGAAAAGAACTTTAAAATTAACTCCGTTGCCTTCTCCCTTCACTCCTCTCTCTCTCTCTCTCTCTCTCTCTCTAGCCCCCATTCCTCACCGCGTCATTAGGAAGCGGACCGGAGAGAAAAACAATACCATAACAATGGCGGAGCCGAAGATCAAGTACGATCGCCAACTCAGGTACGGTATCTACCCCTTCACAGTGCTGTTCAATTACCTATTTGCCCTTTCACTTTGCTACTTGAGAGTGTAGAACTTTTTGTTATTAAGGGCACCCCCACTAGTGGTGACTGGTACTAAATTTTAGGGTAGGGTATGATTGAGCTGGTGTATCTAATACTATTTTGCACTTATTATTAGCGCGTATGCTACCGTGACCACCTTGGACTAGGGACCCTTGTTCATCCCAATATTAATTTTGAGTTTAGGGTGTCGGATGTGTATATTTCCTATATTCAAGCCTCTTTTTAAGAGTTTGACATAGAGTCATTAAAATTTAGGGATGTGGATAGATATAGGACCAGTTTGGGATTGTTATTTGTTATATGTTTCTGCTTTTTTTTTTTTCTTGGAAATTGTAGATTTGCGGTGTTTGGTAAACTCATTTTTTTTCTTGGAAATTGTGGGTTTGCGGTGTTTGGTAAACTCTTCTATTTTTTTTCTTGGAAATTGTAGCTTTGCGTGTTTGTTAAACTCTATAACATGTGCTTTGAATAATATGCTTCTAGTTTTTTTAAGGGTGCTTTTAAAAGCAACCATGGGAATGCTTGGAAAAGTTGCTTCTTTTTTTATTTTTTAATTACTATAATAACCTCAATTATATTTCTTACATTCTCAATTTTATTTGTCTGTTTACAATAAAAAATACTTTACCAAACACTACACTGCTTATCAAAGTAACTTTAAAAATTTATTTACCAAACACTAGGATTATACTCGCTTTTAGAATTAACTTTTAAAAGAAGCTTTGAGAAGCGAATTTTAAAAGGTACTAGCATTCCCAAACTAGGCCATAGTGGTGGGAGTGCCCTTAGCTTTTGCAGGATTATCAGAATTTGCTCCCCAATGGTCAATATTAGGGCCAGTTTAGTATTGCTAGCTTATTTTGTGTTTTTTCTTCCTGAAACTTGTAGGCTATGGTGTTTGGTAAAATTTTAATGCTTTCAGAAGCCGCTTGAGGGTGCTTTTAAAAGTAGTTTCTGCTTTTTGTATAATTAATTAATCATCAAAATAGTCTCAATTATATTTACTATGTTCCCCATACAACATGATAAAAAGTATCACCTTACCAAGCACCACACTACATATCAAACAATTTTTATAATTTTATTTACCAAACATTAGGATTACACTACTTTGACAATCATCAATTTTTAAAAGCCGCTTTAAGTAGCTGATTTTAAAACGCAACGACATTCCAATTTATGCCTCAATCAAATAAAGATCATTTTCATACTCTAAAATAAATATTTTAGATTGGAATACCAGATCGAGTTGTGTTGTTTTAAGCTTTTGACTGTTACCCTTTAATGCATATCATCTTATTGTAAAAGTGTTTAAAATGAATGTTTTAGACATACCTTTTGTTATTGCTTAAGCCCAATGGTACCGTTTGATCCACCCTTTTTATTCTTTGTTTGGGGAATTGGGTTTTGGCTCGGAGTGTGTAGTCCAGTTGTTCTGTAATATCCGGAGGTGTACCTGGACAAGTTGCAAGGTTAGAAGGGTCTGGCCTGAACGGAAGAGATGATCCGGCTGAACATCCTCCGTCGCTTATTTTGGAAAGTAGAATCAGTATGAAGAATGCGATATGTAGTTTTAGAGCTTAGCAGTGTTGTTAAAAGCTCTAGGCGCCCTTAAGGCGTCAAGACCTCTTGCTCGCCCAAGTGAAGCAAGGCGCTAATTATTTTTTTAACAAAATTGTGATCTCAATATGTTCTTAACTTCTTGTGCATTTGGAAGTATACGCTTTTGTCATAGGTTCGGGGAATCGGTGGGAGCGTCTTGATATATTATAAGTAGCTTTATCATATAGTTTACGCTAGCGATAATGTCCTTGATAAGTAATAGTGAGTAACCATTATGATACGCCTTATCATAAAAATCACATATATACAAAGATAAAACAAAGAAACAGAAAGAGAGCATGATGTGAGTGAGGTGCTGTCCTTAGCGCCTAAGTGATAATGCCTTAGCTCAAGGCGCTCGCCTAGGAGCGCCTTAGTGATGTTGCTTGCTACGACCAATACCAGGCACCTTAGCCTCACCTCACTTCACCTGAGAGCCTAGGCAAACACCTGGGGAGCTTTTGGCAACACTGGTATAGAGTTCAGTTTTTTTAGTCAAAGTACTGTCCTCTTTCCTGGGTATTTATAGATGGAGACAAGGTCTGCCTTATTTTCCGTAAGTCTATTCCCTTTAGGTGGTAGAATTGGGGCTGATTCGACATTCCCTTTTCCCTTTTGTGATGATTAACTGGTAGACGATAGGATGTAATTGGCTATTGGGCTGCATGCGCTAATGCAATTGATGCTTTGTTTGCTTCTTGTGTGTGCTGCATTGGGGACTTGTATGATATTTGCCAAGTTCACTTCAACTTGTTTAACGTGTGATTCGGTCACGCTAATTTTACCCTCTCTATGCTCTTTTGTTTTTGTTGTGCCAGACCAAGGACCCGTGTCATCAAATAGAAAAAATTGTTGCCTGATTTTTTTTTTTCATAAACCAGGAGGAGTTGTACAGCTTTTGTTGTTCTTCTTGGTTTTATCTTCTTGGTTTTCAAGATAATACATTTTTTTATCAAAAAATGAGAGAAAATAATGGTTTATGGTTGAGTTTATAGACATGGCCTTTTGTTTGTGGAGGAGAGGGGTAACAGTCATTATGTATTAACCAGATAATTTTTAAGAAAACTAATTCCAAATAAGCTCTCAAAAAGTAGTTAGGTTGCTGGTTTAGTTTTGTTGGTGTTAGTCTTAGCTATCCACATTTCAGCAGTAGAATCTCTGGAACGTATAATTGCCAAAACATGCATACATGCATAGATGCGGACTCAATTTGCTTCAATATGTTATAGGCATGAGCAACATGTTCTTGTATTTGCTCAACTTGTATCATTAAGAAACTTGTATGAGTTGAATTCAAGTTAATGTCGTTCAAAAGCAAACTTTTTAGTTGATTTTACTTCGACTTGTTAATTTAATTATCCTGATATTGTTTCCATCTGTTTGACCCAAATAGCTCTTTGTTTATTACCATCAACCTTTTCAATGGGAGCAGAATGTTGAGGAAAAGTAATATGTCTGCTTACTGATTGCAGGATTTGGGGTGAGCAAGGACAAGCTGCCCTTGAGAAAGCAAGTATATGTTTGCTTAACTGCGGTCCTACTGGCTCTGAAACCTTGAAAAATCTTGTTCTCGGTGGGATTGGAAGTATCACCATCGTTGATGGTTCTAAAGTCGAAGTTGGTGACCTTGGGAATAACTTCATGGGTACGTTGCTTCACTAGAGAGATTTATTTTCTTCTTATTTTCATTCTCATATGTTGTCATCATTCTTTAAGTGGATGAGTCAAGCGTTGGACTATCAAAGGCGAAATGTGTCTGTTCATTTCTTCAAGAGCTAAATGATGCTGTTAGAGCCAAATTCGTAGAAGAATATCCTGAGAAATTAATTGAGACAAACCCTTCCTTCTTTTCTCAATTTACGTTGGTGGTAGCCACCCAGGTCAGAATTTTAGCATATTTGTTTTCTTTACCTGTTTTTTCTTCAAAGATTTTGATGCATTAACATGACAAACTTACTTTGGATTCTGAGTTTGTTTATATCTTGGGTTTATGCTTTATTCTTGACTTTTTGTTGGTTTTAGTGTGCTGTTGCTATCATGTGCACATGAAATTGAGGAAGTTGTGGCTGAGTCTCATTTGTGGATTTACGTATCCAATTTTTGTACTTTCATTTGCAATTTGGTTATGAATAAAATAATGTGCTTATATATTAACGTAGGGCTTTAATATTAATCCTTTTCTGGTGATAAAACATAAAGAGTTGTTTCAATACATTATGTTCAAAGAAAACAAAATGTTAAATTGAAGTCACAAGGTCTAGTTGTGAGTGAGATGAAGTTTATGGTAATTAGTTCCTAAACTTAAAAGGGAGGCCGAAGGGAAATGAGTACACATTTTATATTTGTAAGCTTGTAACTTGTTCTGTTGCATATCAAAATGACCATTATGCTAATCCAGATTTTGTTCCTGAAATGTAATTTCAGAGTATTTCTTTAACAAATTTTAAATAATTTTGTCAACCTCATGAAGTAATAACAATGTAGATCATGCCAAAATATCTTAGGAGTGTTCACTATTCGACAGGTATCCACATCCAGCTTGGATGTGACATTCCTTAGATGTGACTGCACTTTATAGATTCTACGTAAATGGTGGTCGTAATTGGCAAATATAATTTCCAGGCTAAAATTTGTTGAGATTTTGGTGCTTCCTTGGAGAAGGCCTTCTTTTTGTTTGGTTTCCGAAAGTGCTAGTTGATATCCCAAAACTTGGATTTACCTTGTGCGTTCTTTAAAGATAGAGACCTGGAAAATTGTAAGCTCCTTAACCTCAATACTGCAACGTACTGAGGAAGGACTTCCAGCTTTGTCTAGCCTACAATTTTGGTTGTAGTTTATGGGTTGCTTTCTATCTTGTTTTTGTATATTTGGTTAGTATAACGATCTCAAAACACTTGCCTTCCTCGATACCAGCCACAGGACAGTCCTCTATACTGCTGTACCATGTTTTGACCTAGCTTATGTAGATTAGCACTTGTCACTAATTTTCCCTTGAGTTGTAGTGGTTTTATGTCTTTCCTTTCCTTCATATCAAGTGTTTTTACATATTGTGTTTACTTTTTGTCTTTCCTATTCGACATCCATCCTGGACTCATAAGTTTGCAATTATTCACTTCAGCTGGTAGAAGAAACAATGGTGAAGTTAGACAGACTATGTCGTAAGGCTCAGGTCATGCTGGTATTTGCTCGGTCCTATGGCCTCTGTGGGTTTGTTCGCGTCAGTGTGAAGGTAATGTGGCCTTTAGTTCAGGTGTATGTGGAACCTATGGAAGGTAATATAAGGATGTTGGTGTCTACAGTATAGAATATGGGATGAGGATGGCAACTTGTTTGATGATCTTTTGCATAAAGTTGAACAACCAAATGTGTAGTGCATTGTTATCTTGTTACTGAATTGAAGTTTACACACTTTGCTCATGCGGTTGAATGTTAGAAACGAATTATTGAAGAAACGGTAAAGCAAATTTAAAAATTAAATATAGTATAATGCATCAGATTGGGAAGAGAGAGAGCTCTTATTAACTTCATCTTGTGCATTTTTGGCAGGAACACACAGTAATCGAGTCAAAGCCGGATCACTTCTTGGATGATCTTCGGCTGAATAATCCATGGCCTGAACTGAGGAGGTTGGTGAAACTACTTTCTCCCTCTGGTCATGTTCTGCTTTATGGTAATGCTCTTTTTTTTAGTTGGAGTTTGTTTTTGAGGTGTTTGGGGTAGTCACATTAATTGGCTTGTAATTAAACTGACTATAGTTGACCCCAAATTCTTGGGATTTAGGCTTTGTTTGTTGTTTTTGTATTTTAAAATGCTAACATCTCGAGTGAATGCTAATGCATAAATAATTAATGATAGCTTTGCAGAAACTATTGACTTGAATGTGTCTGATCCGGTTGCCCATAAGCACACACCGTATGTTGTCATCCTTGTCAAGATGGCTGATGAGTGGGCTAAAACTCATGGAGGAAGCCTTCCATCTACCAGGGAGGAGAAAAAAGATTTCAAGGTTTGCCAATATACCCAAATGTTTTTCAACCTTTCGCATGTTTTTGATTTACAAAATTTGATTTGGATACTGGGGAATTTTAGGAACTAACAAGAGGCATGATGAAATCAATGGATGAAGATAACTATAAAGAGGCGATTGAGGCTTCATTTAAAGTTTTCGCTCCACGAGGAATCAGTGAGTACTTAACTTCGCGAAATCTAGCTATCAGTAACTCTCAACTAGAAGTGGCACACAACATTGTTTGATAATTATGTATATTGTGCCTTGCATATCCTTGATTCTTCAGATTCACATTGTTTTTTCTTGTTAAACTTGGGGGTTAGAACATTATGGTCTCATATTTGAAAAAGCTTGGGCCAAACTCTGAAATTGGAGAAGGATTGTCAGCGAAATCATTTGGATTTTTCATACGAACAAAGGTTAAATTAGCAGTTCTAGACTTGACGCAAGGTCCAACTCATATCATTGGTACCTCTTCTTAAAGTTTATTCTTACCTATAAAAAGAAGTAAGAAGAAAACATGATAATCTGGAGTACACAGTCCATTTGTTGCACTATTTGGTGTTTGGCATCCCAATTGCAGTCAAAGTATTTTAATGATAATCTTTGTGCGCACCAGCTGCCCATTTTGCTTGAAAAGAAATAATATGGCATTTGAAGTTCGATGCCTGTGATTACAATTTTGTAGATGGTCAGTGGTTAGTAATAACAAGTATCCACTCGAAATTATTTTGTACTGTTAATGGTTTACGAAGACCTCAAATGACTGTTAGATATATCCATGGCACATGGGAAGATGGTTAATTTGGATCTTATTTTGACGTCTCAGGTTCAAATCTACTACGCATTATTAATGATAGTTGTGCTGATGTTGTTTCTAGTTCATCTGATTTTTGGGTGATGGTGGCAGCTCTAAAGGTAAATTCTGTAACCTCCTGACAATAAGGTCAAGTGTTTCTGAGATTGAACCCAGACATTAACACGACAGATTTTTGGTTACAAATGGGTCGCATAGCCGCTAATATTGGCTTGATAACATAATGTTTAATATGCTCTTTTCCAGTTCATATGTTCTTTTGATAACAAATTGACTCGGGCTTCATTTTGAAATGTTGTTACTTGTAGGGCTGAGCATCGGGTAACCCGAACCTGAACCCGACCTTTACCCTGACCCAAATCCAACCATTCGAATTACCCGAACCCGAAATATAAATACCCGACGACCCAAATTTGTACATAACCCGAACCCAAATTATAATATATTTAATTTGATTTATATAAAATGACGTCATTTTGTTATAATATATAAGTATATATACCCGTGAATGGGCACACGTAATACGTGTGCAATCATAAAATAATTATAATTTTTAAAATATAAATTGAACAAATTGACAAATGCATATTTGAAAAATTTTATAAAAATTCAAATGCAGAAAATGCTTTGTGCTTGCCTAGTATTGAGCAAGAGAGAGATTATGAAAGAGAAGAGTGGGAAATAGATAAAAATTGGGCCTTTTGTGAGGCGAGAGAAAGAGAGAGGCAGGAGGGGAGGAGGAAAAATAAGGGCACGGCGGTTTATGGGTAGTGAGTTAGGCTTATTTTACTATTACCCTTATAATGACTTGAATTATTCATGTACAAAATTTAGAATTTAAGCAAGGACAAAGCAGGCAATTCAAAAATTAGGCTTCGATAATAATAACTGTAAATTTGGGTGTTGACGTATATTAGTAGTATAGATATATAACTAGTATATATCCTGTGCGTTGCACATGCTATATGTAGATTTACTTATCTAATCTAATAACATAAATTAGAATTAAAAAGAAAAATATAGGCTAAAGATGAGTAAATTTTTTTTTCCGCAAAAGTATCTATAGATTTTTGGATAGAGATATGTAGAGATAAATTTATTAATTCAAAATATTCTAGATTTATTTTTTAAAATTCATAATTTAAAAGTCATAATTTGTAATTGACGTTATTTTTCTTCCTAACAAACTTGAAAGAAACATTCTATATTTTTCATGTTGTGTATAAAAAAAGTCATTCTTTTCATCATAACCCCAAATAGTTTTTTGTTTGGTGCCTTTTGTAAAATAAAATAAAAAATTATAAATTAAATAAAAAAAAAAGTAACGCAGGCCAAAACATAGGGCAGAGAGGTAGGGAATATTAAAAATAGATTGTGGACTATGTATAATATTTATATATTTGGATTAGGTGAAAAACTGAATATTTATAAAAATGGATAAATAGGAGATGGGTAAATTTATAGTATTTAAAATATCATTTATTTGTAATCATAACTTCTGTAACTGTCAATCTTTAAAAAGGCATTAAGAGTTCACAATAGGTTTTATAACTTGTATATATATATATTATTCAAAACTAAAAAGAAATAGTAGCTGACATAGCTTTTAAATTGAAATGAATTTTTAATCAAATATTTATATTCTGGAGATTTGATTTCACTCAATGGAGGATGCCACTTGATGCAAAACTAGATGGATGTCTTTTTTTTTTTTTTTTTAGTTTATTACATATGATATGATATATATATAATGACAATATACTAATTAGAACTTGGGCATTGGATTCTTTTTTATTTTGAAAATGTTTGTTATTATGTCGTGTCTCGAATTCCCATAAACCCAGGGATGCGAGAATGAGAATAATAATAGCGACAAGAAACATAATAAAACCAAATGGAATATAAAAATAGATACATCATAGTTAATCCACATTCCCATCAAACCCAACAATACAACAAAGTCGCATGTGTACATAACAAGTTCAATAATAGCTATAACAATCAAAAGTGGCAACCGTAGTCCACAATCAAATTACATAATATATACAATAATTACGAGTAAAAATCCTTATTTATGGTAAAAGGTCTCTAGCTCTATGCTCGACAAAAGAATAGGTACATATACATAACTAACTACAACCTCTGAACAAACTAACATATGCATAAGTGAGGCCACATCTTTTAAATCAAAATAACCATCATAAGTAATCCAAACCCTATTAAGCATGGCCCGAGCTAGCCTCTACGCCTACAAAACAAATATGAGTAACAATATACAAAAAGAATATACGAGTTAAATGACCAATCAATAATGTAAGAATGAAATTATATAATATAGAAAAGTATACTATATGCTCACATAAAATAAATGCGTACATACTTATTAGATGTAAGTAAGTAAATATGCTATCAAATAACAAATGCTTGAATGTCAACTAATACCATGCTAACTCGACAACAACTCTAACTACGACTTAAGTAGAAAGGTGTGACTAGTATCTCTTAAAGGTTTTGAGGCTACCTGCATGCCTCACCTACAATCGACGCATCTTGTACGATGTAAATTATCAGTCCGACTTTAAGATGCACTAACATCTAGAGTTACTGAAAGTCTCTCCCTACATAGATTTTTTAGCTATCATGGTGAGAATGTATGTCCTATAGCTTATCCCACTCCCTAAAGGAATAAAATTCCCGAAGGTTTTTCTCGAAAAAGGCAATACTAAGGTCCCAAAAAGAAATAAAAAACTTAATTTCTATCATAGTAATGATAATAAAAATGAGACCCCACATTCATGATATTCATGCTTTTCAATATTTTCCCGCATGGTATACTTAAATTTCTCTTCTCAAAAAAGGCAATACTAAGGTCACAAAAAGAAATCAAAAGACTCAATTTCTATCATAGTAATGATAATGAAAATGAGACTCCATATTCATGATATTCATGCTTTAAATATTTTTCCGCACAGTATACTTAAATTGTTCGAATTGCATACTTTTAAAATTTACAAAGGGTATGTCTCATTCCTCAAATTACACACCCAAAATTCTCAAAATTTCCTCGAATACTTCCCCAAGTTTTACAACGAGATTTTTACAACAAATAAGGATGAATAACCAATGAATATCATGAATAATCCCACACTATGATAACAACACCAACAATTATAAATAGATTATATTGTGGTAATAATAATCATACCCCGCAATGTCATATGATAATATTGATAAAATAATATATAATGCCACGCAAATTTGCTATAATGATATTGAGGCAACAATATTATTGCCTCGATAATATTGATAGACAATATTTATGCCACACAATTACTACAATAATATTGGGGGAACAATATTAATACCACGCAAAACAACAATAAAAATGCTATAAAATAACCCGAATATGATTTATCGATATAAATCATAATATCAATCCCAAAAACCCCAATATATATATCAAGACATGTGAAAACATGTCGATAGAAATACACCCTCATAATTAAATTGCTATTTGCAATCTACTCGTACCTTAAATGCCTTAGAGACCACCCGAATGATTTTGTGAGCCTTTTGAAAACCCCTATTCTAAATCCTTACGAATGATCTAGTCACAAGTTTCGAATCAAAGAAAACCTATACCAAAAGTTAGTCTACAAGATAAGAGGAGAAAAATGTATAGGTTTAATTCGAGATACGAGAAAGGCATGAAAATCGAGACAAAAAAATGAATAAGATATAAGTTGAGACTTATGCCAAATCATAGCTCTAGTGACGTGGAGTCTGAATATGATAAAATATTACTCGTACAACTACCCAAGCTTTTAAATTAGTGTAAAGTTTATAACTTTTAAATTACCCACCAACCCTTACCTTTTCTCTCTCTATATACAAAATTTTATGAAAATAGGAGTTTAACCAAGTTTCGAGAGTTAAAAAATATTTTATGCATGTTGATGTGACTGACGAGCAAATTTGATAACTTTGAGTAGGGTGTGTGATGCCTTTCAACTGACAGGCACCCCCTCCATTTTTGCCTTCTAACTTTTGGCCAAAATGGGATTACCTGGAACGTGTGATCCGACATGTCCGATGCCTCCGACCAGTCGGACGGCCTCCATCCAGTTGGACGGCCTCCAGACAAGATAGATAGTGTAATATTTAACTAATTCTCAATAAAATACTTAGCCAAACAAACCCATTTTTTAATCATCTACAACAGCAACTCTACAAAAATATTAATCCCTACCTCGGGAAATAAATAATGTCTACAATTGAGACATTACAATATCGAAAAAAAATAAATGACATCATTAGAACAATTAACAATATTATTTAAATTTGCAAAAAATGTATATGAAATTTCATCCCTTTATACGTTATGAAATTTCATCTTTGAAATTGCGCATACTTCAAAAGGAAATAAAGACGGAGCAAAAGTTGTAACCAAATCTGGATTCTTATCTTGGCATGCATATCCTCTTCTCGTTCCCAAGTTGCCTCAACGCTTTTGTGGTGTTTCCATAGAACCTTCACCAACTAAATGCTATGATGAAGAAGTATTTGCTCTTTCAAATCCAAAATCCGAATTGGTAGAAGCTTATATGACACATTTTTCGTCTATGTGCAAGTTATCGAAATTAAGTATATGCGAAGGATTTCGTAAGTATTTCTAAAGTATAGAAATGTGATGGCAAGACCAAACGATATGCCACCTCCCCAACTTTATCAAGAATAAAAAATGGACTCATGAAACGAGGGAAAAGTTTCCCTTTATTCCCGAAATGCATAATACCCTTTCAAAGGGAAATTTTCAGAAAAATATGATTACCAACCTCAAACTCCAATAGTCATCTCCAATTATCTGCCTAGCTCTTGTGCCGACTGCTTGTTGTCTCTAAATGTTGCTTAATCAGTTGTGGGCCATCTCCCGAACCAAATCTTAGCCCTACAATGCACTATCACCCACTTCTGCCCAACAGATAGGAGATCAATACCGTCTCCCATAAAAGGCCTCTAAAGGAGTCATCTCGATACTCGCGTGATAACTATTGTTATAGAGAACTCGATCAAGCTAACGTGATTTTTCCAATTTCCACCAAAATCAAGGACGAATGTTCGGAGCATGTCCTCGAGGGAATGAACATTACGCTCATATTGTCTATCTATATGCGAATGAAATGCTGTACTCAGAGAAAGTTTAGTCCCTAAGGCTTTTTAGAGATCCGACCAATAGCACAAAATGAAACAAAAATCTCAATCCAAAATGATCGATACCAAAACCTTGTACAATCGAAAAAATTCATCTATATAGATTCGATAGGCAGAGTTTTTCAACTAACTCGGTAGTATGAATATGAAGGAAATGAGCATATTTTGTCAAACGGTTTATGATTACCCATATGGCATCATTCCCCTACCTCGACCTCAACAAACCTACCACGAAATCCATTG
>MKEJ01059698.1:456-10688 GCA_001753735.1 Embelia ribes
ACTTGTATTATACAGGTCCTGTATAGAAGTTGGCAACGCAAGGGAGGGCGATGGTGAGAGAGAAGAAAGAGAGAACCAGGTAAGGGGCAACTTCGGAGGGAAAGAGAAGGGAGGAGAAAGTCAAAGTTTTTATTTTTTAATATATATTTATTTTTTATTTTTAATATATTCAAGAAAAAAAAATCATAAAATAATTATATGCATATAATATTATTTTAAAAAATGTTATATGACTTGTATATCAGTCGACCATTAACCTTAGGTGATGTACTAATTAGAGTTTATCATAAATTGATATACCAATTGGATTTTAAACAAAATGGAATCCATATTATGATATGGTGAGATGGACTGCTTCCTCAACTAATGTTTCTTAACACAAAAGTAACCAGAAAGAAAATTGGAAGTGGAAAAAATAAAGGGAGATGAAAAGCGGGAAACAACAATCTCAAAAATATAGATGAAAAGCGAAGCAACAAAATTATAAATAATTAAATAATGAATACCATCCATCTTTAAATTTAATTAGATTCATTCAAAAAATAAGTAATTATGAAGATTTTTGCATATTTTAGAGTAAAATAATTTTAGTAATACAATAATATATTAGCATCATAAAAAAAGTAATTAAATTTGATTTGTTTATTTGTTTATTTTTTATTTTACTATTAGGAAATAAAGTACCAATACAAGAAAAGCAGGGTTTCCGAACAAAATAATTTTTTTTTATGTCCAATCGAAGTTTTGTGTAAATAAACTCATGCTTTTGCACAAAATAAAGTAAAATAGTTTAGAGACAAAACTACGGGTCTCTGCCACAACTCCCACCCGTTACTCATTTTTATTGCGATATGCGCCAACAGTCGAATCGTGTCGCCTGCGAGATGCTCTTAGTATATGTATACGGGAGTGGTGATAAAAATACACGTAATAGTAATAGAAATAAAATTTTGTAATAAAAAATTGTAAAAATATTTTTTGTAATTACGTATAGAAAATTACGTTTCTCTCGTCTATATTTTTCTCCCACCCCGATACCAATTTCTTTTTAGTGAGACACTCCTTTCCCATCTATATGCATATATATTTAGTACTCATTTTATAATTATTGCACATATTCCCCTTTCCTGGTTTGAGCTGCTGGGTTTGGTCTGTTTTTTCACTGGGCGTTGAGCTAATTTAGGAAATGGAAGTAGCTACCGGCACATAGGATTTGTAGCTATGTGTAAATTATGTATAATTTTTTAATCATAGAAATTCATTAAGATTGGTATAAAATATATAATTTATAAATATTAGATAAAAAAATATACAAATTCGATAATTAAAATAGAAACCACGTGACTACATAAGCATGGATATTATCCACGCGTCTTCCCTTATTTAGCAATGCCCCCACTCTATTACTTATTTCAACATGCTCACGGGGGCAAGTAGTTACATATGGACACTGGATAAAATATTTATGTTTCAAATATATATATATATCCTGCATAAATATATATATAATTGGAAAAATACTTTTAATTTGTGCTATTAAATTTTGCATTCAATTGCTCAAATTTTATGTGCAGCCTACAAAGCCAGGGTCTATAGCTGTTTACATGTATATATATATATATATATATATACACACTGCTACAGACATATATATATACACTGCTACAGACACTAATTCCATTACTTGGTGTTTGGAGCTTGCTAGAGCATATCCCAGTATTAATATAAAAACTCAGTATTTGGTCTGGTTCACATTCTGTCCATAACAAAATCTAGTGCTAATCTCTCTCTCTCTCTCTCTCTCTCTGGTTTCCAGGTTCTTGTTGTTACCCCTTTCTTAGATCTGCTACTCATAAATTGCTTATCAGCATTTTCATTTTAGCAGAGATATAAGTTGCAATCTTCTTTTCATATCGTTAGAATTAGAATTCTATTGAGGAAATATATTCATATAAGTAAATTGTTGATACAAAGTCAGGACCTGATAATGTGTCAAAAAGTTTGAGTACAACTATGTTTTCACTTATTGTGTGTAATTTTTATTTTTGTTTTCCTTTTTCCTATGTTTTCTCTTTAGTTTTGTTTTTTCGGTATGTAACAGAACTAATAAGTGACAACTGCATTGATGGATGATTGTCAATTTTTTAAGCGTAAGAGGGGCTTATTTTGTTGCAGCTTACTCAAGCTTTTCAGTGTTTTTACTTAAAAATTGAACTGTATTTAGCTACTTAGTTTTTAAGCTGAGTTTTTTTTTTTTCCGCCTAAATAAGCTGTAAGTTTGAGCTGGAATCATCAGCCTTTCATCTTAGTTAAAATATACTAACTTATTTGCTTAAAATCTGGAACCAGATGGACCTGTATTGATATTTAAAATACCCAATTGTGCTATGAGTTTGTAATTTACAGTGATGAACCAGCTTAGTTCTCAATCACATGAAAACTATTGGGATAAAGATTATTTTATACTCTTTTTTTTTTTTTTTGGAAATTAAGATTAAGATAAGTCGTTTACCCCTAAGTACATGACGGTAATTTAGTACTTCTGCTCTTCCTTAAATGCTAAACACTAGGCACAATTGTTACTAGTTTTCCAATGCCTTGAACAAATATGGTCTTAACGAACGACACGCAGTCCTTCAAATTTGTGTACCAAAACTGTGTATATACAACTTTATAATTCCAAATTGTAGGTGCACTTTTGTAACGCTGACGATCGAGAATGGTATACTTTGCAGATATGGCGAAAGAGAGACAAAATCAATTGTTACAAATACTTTGTTGTTTAGTCCTGTTGCTCAAAGCAGAGGGTATTCAAGTTGGAATTACTTATGTTCAGGATGCTGTCGCAAAAGGAGCAGGTGAAACTTTTTTCCCAAAAACACTGATCAAATTTCTCGGATTAACAAAATACGACTTACTGTTTGTTTTTCAATTTCTTTGACAATTTTCAATGTAATGTGCTTCGGTTTACATAAATTTCCAGTTTGTTTGGATGGGAGTCCGCCTGCATATCATTTCGATAAAGGATCTGGAGCTGGAATCAACAATTGGCTAGTCCACTTTGAGGTCGGTCCAATCGATCAATTCATTTATGTGCTAAACATTTTTGTATTAATCAAATATTAAATATGTAAAAAAAGGCATAAAAGAATGTAAATATAGTCTGACCTTGATTTCTCAATAAATTTTGATAAAATAGCTGCAGTTTACCACAATTTTGCAGGGTTTTAACTTCATACATAATGCAACTTGAGTATATATATTCTCTTGTATTTTCATTTTTCAACAGCTATGTACAAGTATGTATATATTTGTTTTTCAATTTTTTAATTTCAATATGATGCTAGATTTTCAATGTAAAAAAAATTAGATTTTCCAATTTGGTTCAATATTTTCCAGGGAGGAGGGTGGTGTAACAATATTACAAATTGCCTTTCTCGAAAGAATACTCGTTTAGGTTCATCAAAGCAAATGGTAACAAAAGTTGCTTTCTCTGGGATGCTCAGCAGTATCCAAAAGTTCAACCCAGGTTAGTGCATAGCGTTTTTTATATCTGAGTTTCGATAGTTGATCTTTTTTAGCATTCCTAAGGTTTTACGTTATCTTGCTAAACCGATATTGTTTCTGTATCAAAATCCAGATTTCTATAACTGGAACAGGATCAAAGTTATGTATTGTGATGGGGCATCATTCACCGGAGACGTTGAAGCAGTTGATCCTGTAAGTAACTTTTTTCTCTCATCTTGTTTTCCATATTTTTGGAGCGGAAAATGATGAAACTATAGAAAATGTCATTTGCATTTATCTTGTTCCTATTTTGGTACAAAACGAGTTTCAAAAGTTTCGAGAACAATGTTTTTGTAGATTCTTGAATTTCATATATGTTTCCAAAATCTGTTAGAATCGTTTCCAAAATTAATCTGCTGAACAAAGTCATCTCTGTTGTTTTTCCTGAACCGCAACATATTTTTCAAAAACATAACCAAAATACAGTCTCGTTTTGGTGTTATATTGTTTTAGATCCCAGAAACATCGAATTGGGGAATGGGGAAGAATATCTTTTTATATGAGTTTCTAATAAATTCTACTCGTATCACCAGGCTACGAAACTGTACTTCAGAGGTGCACGTGTTTTTGTTGCTGTCATTGACGATTTATTAGCACAAGGAATGAAGAATGCTCAAAATGTAAGACTCATTACCATATGAAAGTTAGCCAAAAAGCTGCTTGTAATGAACATTTTCTTTATTTTACATACATTTTCAAAATTTCTAAAAGCTTGTTATTTACTTCGATTAGGCTGTTCTCTCGGGCTGCTCGGCCGGTGGATTAACTTCCATTTTGCACTGTGATAATTTCCGAGGTCTCCTACCCGCCAGTACAAAAGTCAAATGCTTTGCAGATGCTGGTTATTTCATTAACGTGTAAGCTCTTACTTTAGGACAAAATAAACAATCATATCCATCAACTATAAGATTTTCAAACTTTTTTTTTTTCTTTTTTCTAAAAAAATTCGACGCTATTCGACAGGAAAGATGTCTCTGGAGCACAGCACATTCAAGAGTTCTACAATGATGTAGTTAAAACACATGTACTTCTTCTCTCTTATACATAGATGGTTTATCGTATTTGAGTGTGTTCATCAATGTGTGGGAATTGTGCTTTTCTACGCATTTTCGCTACGAAATTAATATTACTAAATTATGTTGCAGGGATCAGCGAAAAATTTGCCCACTTCTTGCACTTCAAAGATGAACCCGGGATTGGTAAGAGTTGTATTTCTATTGTTATATCTGGCGCAAGGATTTCTCGTAAGAAAAAGAAACGGTAAAAAGTTAGAGAAAATAAAAACTAGTTATCGTTCAACGTCTTCGTATTTTGAAATTACACTAATACGCAAAACGTGTATTGCAGTGCTTCTTTCCTCAAAACATGGCACAACAAATCAGCACTCCGCTTTTTATAGTGAATGCTGCATATGATTCGTGGCAGGTTAGTTTCCTTTTCAAAAGAAAACATTTGTACTTATGGTAGTCCTCTCAAATTAATATTTTTTCGCTGAATATTGTTGCATCTAGTTTCTCGTAGATCAATATCAGAACTTAAATATCAGTTTAATCTCTTTGTTATGTTCCATGTTTTCTTTCTTGTTTTTCGAGTGTTCATTGCTTGTGTCCGTTTTACTTAGACTTGATTTCGATTAATTTAGATAAAGAACATTTTAGCACCGGGTGTTGCGGATCCTCATGGCACCTGGCACAACTGCAAGCTCGAGATTACCAAATGTTCGGATGATCAACTCAAAATCATGCAAGGTTAGAATCAGAATTGGCAATCCTCAATTCTCCCAAATATCTCTAGTCCTTATAACTGCTGCTCTGGTTTTGGAGTTTAAGATGGCTACTACTTTTCTCTGAAGCTTTATGTGATTGCAGTTTTTCTTGTTCAGAACCAAAAAAAAAAAAAGACACATTCCTCGAAATCAGCCAGCAAAAAATGCTCAGATTATAGATAATTCTGAAAAAGCTAGGAAACTGCAAAATTGACCGATGGAAAAAGGATTTGGCAATATTGGTTTCTAATGTATTTCGGGTTCTATTTCAGATTTCAGGTTGCAGTTTTTAAATGCCCTAACTGGGCTAGGAACTTCATCTAGAGGACTGTTCATCAACTCTTGTTATGCCCATTGCCAGACAGAAATGCAGGAAACTTGGCTCAGAGACGACTCTCCAGTATTGAGCGGAACAGTATGAGACATCCATTTTTCGGTTTTCTTATTTCTGAAAATTTCGTTTTCTTGGGTTTCCTTTCTCTTTTGTAATGCTTTCACTCTTCACAAATCTTACTTGCTTTTGCTTTGTAGACAATTTCGAAGGCAGTTGGTGACTGGTACTATGATCGGAGCCCATTTCAAAAGATAGATTGCGCTTATCCTTGCGACAAAACCTGTCATAATCGTATTTTCGAATGAACACACTTCAAGATAGAGATATATTTTTCATATTCATCATTCTTCGCTTAATTGTTATTGGTATGGATTTTTATTTTCATTTATCACGATTAGTGCGAAGATCTTGGGAAAGAATAAAAGTGAAGGCACCGTTACACTAAATGGTGCATGGTGTCATATTCCTTATTTATCTATGAAGTCTTTATTCATCTTGTAACAGACCAATTATTCCATTTCGTATCTATTAATGAGAATCTATATTGGATGGATTGAGTAATATTTTTTGGTTTAGATTTGCTATTTGTTTCTGTGAGGGCCTGAGAAATACCATGGACAATAGCGCCTGACCGGTGACATGAACAAAATTAAAAAGTGTTGCTTCTAATTACCCAGGAATTCGGAGTTCGTTTTTAATATTTGAATCTCTTTGTTTCCGTATTTATTTCGAAAACTCATTTCGGAGAAGTTTCACAACGGCTAGGAAATTTCGTAAAAATAAATAATGTTGAATTACTTTTTCTACCGTACAAATAGTATTTATAATAAAATTTAATTTCAAAACACAGGTGTTGTATCGATATTCATACAACAATGGGGATAGATGGAAAGATACATGTATATTTATATTGCTCTCTACGTGTGAATGTGGATACATATTTCCATTCAAGGTCTATAGCGTATGAAATCTCTGCACCGCCCACGGACAAAAAATAAATTCTTTATAATAGTAATAATAATAACATAAAAGTATTTTATTTGAAATATATAACTATATATTTAATTACAAGTAATTGTTTCATAAATTTTACTAATTTTCAAGTAGAGACATTATTTATCCTCGTACCCATGTTCTTTTATAACCAGCAACTAATAGCCGCTACAAACATTACAAAATATGTAGATGAGTACGTGTAACTCAGCTGTCATTAGAAAAAATATCCGGGACAGATGATAAACCAACACAATGAAACCAAAAGAAAACACAAAACTGAAACAAAACCTATTATTAAGACTCTTGCCTTTGTATCATCATCCTTATCAATCAACTGCCAACGGACAAGAAACCAAAGCACATGCTATCATGGCCCAACTCTAGTCGAATACAAAAAACAAAAGAACGGGGAAGAGGATATTTCATGTCAACATAAGTGGACATACTAAAATGATTGTAAAACCATTCTACACTACATTCGGACCAAAAAAAAAAAGGGTATGGATACAATGGAAATGAATCTCAACCAATGGCCAAAAGAGAGATTATTTCTGAAAGCACCTCTAGTTGCTAGATGCGCCGACCTTAATCAAATCCTGAGAACTCAACTTTCAAGATACGAATTCTCTTTCCAAATAATTATCAAAAGCCCAAACTGGGAGACTCCAGATTTACTTGACATGCATAATCATGGTTGGAAACCTGAGCAAACTGTTGCTTACGGATCACCTCATGAAAGGAAACAACCATCTCATTTCTGATCCATTTCCATTAGCTAGGAAATATATCTTCCTCCAACCTTCATCAGAGAATGCCTCACGACGTACAAGTCTTTGCCTGTCGTTAGTCACAAAGTACAAAAAACCTAAGCTAAGACAGAGAATGTGCGAAGTGATGCATCTAAAAATCAAAATATGGATATAATCCCATCTACAATACATTGCGATAAACGAAATGAGAGCAACAATTTTTATTTTTTTTTTCTCGATAGCAAGATCAAGAATAGCCACTGCCGCCCATTTTACAAAACTAAGGTAGCATTTGGGAACAAGTGTATTTAAACTATTGAGTACTTTGGATACTTTTTTGTAAATTTCTTAACTAGTTAGTTTATGAGCTCAGTGGTATTTATTTAGCTGTTATGATGCAACTTTAAAAGACCAAATTTGAACGGACTGTACAGTACAACCATGATTGGAGATTCTCAATTTGCATACCACTAAAATTCTTGCATCTCATAAAAATTGCCAGCAAATGAGTATAAATAACATCCTTAATAATCAATCCCAAAACTTGAATTAAAATCCCTATACATCCAAACACAATATACACATCATTGTAGAAGCAAGCATATCACAATCTGTCAATTAAATAAAAGCATCATCATTGCAAGTGTAGCTTGAACTGAAATAAAAAGGGTTATAATTGAAATAAGCAGAATTACAGCAATTTGCAAATGAGACCATTCTAGCAAAGAATCCCAGCATCTCAAGCACCCCCATCCTTGGCCCATTTTTATTGACGAGATATAAGCTTACATATAAGTTCTAGGTTTTATTTTGCAACTTTTCCTCTTCACCATATTTCCAAATAATTCCCTCATGCATCCTGTTTTGATTGATCAACATTTCACGTACTGGACTATGGCCATTTAGTTCAACTTTACGAAAGATAATACACCAGTTTTAAGTAATAGGCCATATAGGAAAGCAATAGATTAAAATACTGCTGCAAACCATCTTGATTTCAAATTTGCTAGCAGCTCAGCATCAAATAAAACTACATATTTTCTCTACCATCCGAAATCTTTGGCGTGCATTTTCTAATTTTTAGTACCTAAGTCACATATTCCACATTTTTTGTTCCAAGCCTCGGACCACAAATTTATGTTACTCGACTCAAAGCCTAACTACTACAGCTACTGAGCTCAATCTAATGGTTGTCTAAGCAAAGATAACTTATTCTTTTTAAAAATGAGAAATATAAGTGATATAGCACTTACATACTCTTTTGCAAGATGCTTGCAGCACATGAAAAGTTACAAACTAAAAATATATTGACCCTCAACACGTGATTTGGCTATCCACTCTCGTGAAACAGTGATTGTTAACTCTTTTTCCCCTAAGCAATTAGCTACTTGATTGGAATATTTAAAAGTTGCAAAAAGCGCTCCGTTTCAAAACTATGCAAGACAAGGATTGCAATATGAGCCCGTCTGGCCAACACTTCTTCAAGAAAGTCACAAACAATGAAATATAAAATCACAAAAGAATGCACAAGGCTTCCTTTTTATAAAGTCAGAGGCCACACAATGCCAAATTTATCTACGAGCCCTGGGTAGTTAAGGAGAGTTGGAAATAAAAGAGGCTTTTGGCTTTAATTTAAAATAAGCCATGCACCAAGTTTAGGTAGAGTCTTATTCACAAATTTCCATTCATTGATAAGTTCAACTATTCAACATAAATAAGCTGTCAAGGAATCTTTGTTGAGCAATTATACTAATGCCATTTTCAGATAAAGCAAGAATTGTAATTATGCAAGACACACGGAAAATCAAGCAGGCTTGAAAATAATATACTAGAACACTATACCTAAGGTAGTAGTGGCAGACGGCAGCAGCTTCATCTAAAGTATAGCGGGAAATATTGGTCCGTGCATCTATTGGAACATCTGGCAGGTCTTGTCTTAACTTCCCTACAGCTGTTGAGTGAGAAAAGGCACCCACCATCATGTCATTATGCATCATAGACCGAAAGGCATTGACCTGTAGATGATTTAGAATAATTCATATTCATGTGCAATATACAAAGCAAATGAAGTTGTCACACCGGACAGGCTTCAAAGGAAAAAAGATGAAAACAACGATTAAGATAGCTAACATGATTTCATTACCTACAATATTGACTAGGATAATATTAGTAACAAATAAAAATGAGTTAACTTAAAAAACGCATGCAATTATTGCTGATGACTAAAAGAGAAGAAATGGACAAAGAATAAAAGAGACAGCATTATGCATTCATTTTCACAGCTACGTTTCAGTTGCCTCAAGATGTGACTATGGGTGAAATCCGTTTCGGATATGATGTCAAAAAAGACACGCTTATATAAGTTTCCCCAATAAATTAATGTGAACCTCATTCAAGTCAATTCTTAGTGGATGACGATAGAAATTGTCTCATACTTTACCATCTCAATAATTGCACTACACCAAGCCAATCGTAGAGAAAGGGGCGCGTAAGCAAACGCATCAGTTCATAGTCCAAACCAGGAATTTCTATAAGAACATTGTCTATTAATCCATTGTTTTCCTATTTTTCACATTTTGCTGATCTGCATAGTCCCCTATCAGCTCCGTGACAGTTTCTAGGCCATAAGCTGCACGTTATCAGTCAGCTCCTATGTATTAAAAGGGATGTGCAGAGTATCGACTTTTACGTACATCACCGCCAAGCCCAGGGTTAAATGCAGAAATTTGATGAAAGATTAAAATGGGTCTTCCATTTGTTGATATATTTCTTCATACACGTATTTGACAGCAAAAGAAGAGGAGAGAGAAGAAGAAGAAGA
>MKEJ01059701.1:0-15078 GCA_001753735.1 Embelia ribes
CTTCCTGGTCTTCCACCTATTAGGGAGATTGAATTTAAAATTGATCTTATACCTAGAACTAGTCCTATTTCTATCCCACCCTATTGGTTGACTCCAGCAAAATTGGAAGAATTGCGGAAGCAGATTGATAAACTGAAAGAAAAATAATTCATCCGAGATAGTTCGTCACCTTGGGGAAGCAAATTGATCTCAAAATTATATTTTTATTTTCCTTTTCTTTAAAAAGGAAACACTCACCCCTTGGATTTTTCGGAATTAGGAGCGTGACAGAAAATGTCCAATTAGATCAATCTAACAACAGTTGAATTGATCTAATTCTTATGTTTTAGATTGATCAAATAGCTAGTTGGATCGATCAGACCTATGAGAATTTGACCTCAACCCGAGCTTGTAATTTTGGTTGACAACCGTTAAAACGAAATTGTAATCATCCCTAGACACATATAAAAGTGTTTTACAAGTAACGGAAGAACGTTTGACGGTATAAAACTTTCCGTACATTTCAAAACACATTTTGTAACCAACTCTGATATATACTCCATATATTATCACAAACTAGCCCAATTTTCTTCATGAACATAGCCCCGAGTCCACATATGAAACTCGGAACCCATAATAAAATACATTACCCATATAATAATGTAAAGTAGCATATGTTAAATACTATAAGCATATATATAATACCGTGTGACTCGATTCTCGAAACAACATAGCTTGAATACTTGAAACAACATGCATAAAGATTGCATTATAGCTTGCATGATATTATTTATGTACTCAAAAAAATATATATATATTTATGGGACATTACAGATAGGCATAGCCACCTTTATAAAACCTTTGTGAGATACTATCCCAACCTTTACTCTTGAGTCGTAGATGGGTTTTGTGATTAGCGTTTGTGTTTTATGAATAAGGGTTTATGTTTCAGAGTTGGTGTAAGAGAATGCATTCTCATTTCATGAGTAGATTACCTATTAAACTTTCATATTGATAACATGCTTTACCTTTTATTCGTGATTGTGTTGGTTTATGTATATGTGCATAAGCATGTTATACGTTTCGACTACATCGTAGTTTCCTATTTAGCTTGTTGATTAGTAATCTAACTTGTAGCTTTTCTATTTTGTATCGTCCTTCTATAATTTGTTTTGCAGGCTTTGATGCAACTATGGGGCATATGTGAGTGCTCGAAGACTATTAGATGCTAAATGTATTTTTGTGATGTTAAAGCCTAAATATGACGTAGTTGTGGTAGTGTTGTATTGTAGCCTCGACATCTTACTTTACTATTGGACTTAAAACTTATTGTATATTTAAATATTTTTAGATAAGCAAGATGCTTGATTTGTATTATAGACTTGGAGAAGCTTACTCTTTTGTGGTTATTGTACATATATGTAATTAAGTTGTGGTTTGTCTAAGGATTATATTATTAATTAATTAATATATAAAAAGCATGTTTTGATAGTGTCATTATTCATATAAAGTTTAAAAAATTTGAAATTATTTTTGTTTTCATTTTTAATTTAACAAAAACTATTATATTCTTCACTAATCAAAATTTTTTCTCTACTTATTCTAAATTATTTACATTCATTGACTATGTTATTAATTTAATGTCAAGAATAATAGGATATATGTCGTGTCCCGAATTTCGGGAACCCGGGGACGTAATGTGCTAAAAATAAAATAGATAGGAATATACCAAAAGTATCCAATAATACAAAATACACCAAGTACATATATGCGATACATCCCATATAAAAAATCTATTTGGCTATATGTTATCTTTTATTTTTTAATATGGTTTCATGTTTGTACATTACTTGTAGAAACATTTTTATTATTTTGTCTTTCTGTATAAATCTTAATAGTATGTTATAATATACATACATACATACATACATACATACATACATACATACATATATATATATATAAATTCTCAAATTTTCTTTTCTAGTAATTTTTAAGAATATTTTTTAAAATTAAATTTATAATAAATAAGTTTAAATCTAGAATAATCTAAACATTGTTTATAAAATGATCGGGTCAAATGGTCAAAATATAATCAAAAAAATATTCATACACTCTCTTCTAAAAGATAGGTATACTTTGACTTTTACTTGAATTATATAAATTTATTTAATACAGATAGAAAAATTAGTTTTACCACTATTTTTTGTCAAAACTCATTCTCTTAAAATTATAAGCAAGAATAGACAGAAAAGACAGAGGTAGATCCCTAATTATATGAATACAAGTGTTACAAAAGAATATACGTATTAATATATTGGACGAGCAAATGGTTTTCGATAGAATGAGTGGCGTCAAAAATTTTACGTTAACGACCCGAAGGATGTCTTATTTTGTTCAATTTAGCATATCCTAATTTATTGGATTTTCAAAATTTAAATGATGATGATGATGATGATTCTTTTGAAATTACAAAATATGACATTAAGTAAAGGTATAGTAATCTAATTTTTTAATATTCTTTTTGAAAAGAAAAGTTGACTCAAGTAGACATATCTTTTAATAACGAATGGAGTAATAATTAATAAATATAAATTCTATCCACTATTACTGTAGAGATACCATACACCAATGGTATGGGGTGAAATACACATAACAACGTAATAATTACTATAAATATATATGTATCATCTATTCAAATATGATAGTGTATAAAAATTTATATATTATTGATCTATTAAAATTAAATATTTAACTAGTTTAGACTTAAAAGAAGAAATTGTTAAAATTTTGAAACCTCTTGACGTAGTTGATAAATGAAAGTTCATCAACAAATCTATAAAAGTGCCTTTGCTTTATGGAGAAAAAACAAAACGAGTAACCGTGTTAGCAAAAGCAAGCCCAAAACCACGACGAATCATCAAAACGGCGTCGTCTCCCTCCCGTGACTACACGCGGCAAATAAAATATCCAGACGGAGCCATTCTTATAAATTGTCCTTTTCCCAATTTCAGTTCCGCTTCCTTTCCGTCGCGTCGCTGGCAGACGAAGCATTTGTGCATACGTGTAGATAAGAGCGAGACTTATATATATACATACATAAACATAACCTGTACATACACATATATAGAAAGAGAAGAGGGGCTTTTGAGGGTTTTTCTATTCTCGCTTCCGAATTTAAACCTCCTCTCAAGAATTAAACCCAGTTTTGATCTCCCTGTTTTGCCCTTACCCTTGCCCTTGGCTGGTGACATGTAATAGCTCTATTACATACACACGTATATAAATCTATATATATATATGTTGACGGTGATTCATTCAATCTGAGGCGTATATATATTCCCCTTATGCCTCAAAAACCCTTGCCCTCACCGTTATTTTCTGTAGGAGAATTGGCTTTTCTTCTCTCCTGAGTCTCTCTCTCTTTAGGATGGGGGATCTTTCCCGGCGTCGGCCGGGGGGCGGTGATTGGCCGGACCTAGGGCAGATTGCGGCGGAGACGTGGGTGGTAGCGGAGGAGATGGCGAAGGAAGTGGTATGGTGTGTGCACCCAACTCTGGACTCTGAAGAGAAGAGGAAAGATGTGATTGAATACATACAGAAGCTCATCAGGGACCATCTTGACATTGAGGTCGAATTTCTTTTTTATTTTGTTTTATTTATTTTGAATTTTGTCCATTCTCTCCCCACCCCGCCCCCCTTTCCTTTCCCTCTGTTTTTTTTAACTCATTTGCTGCAGGTTTTGAGTGATAGATTTGGTTTTGATATATGTGATTGTTTTAATTCTCCTTGTTCTCTCTATTCCCTTTTTTTAGATTGGCTGGAACGGATTTGTTATCTAGTTTCACATAAATTAAATTAAAATGGTTTGCATCCGATGTCTAAATTGTGCAAAAAAGAGTTCCAAGGAACAATGAGCATGCATGAAAATTTATTTTGAAAAAAAATGTACTTGTATCAGTTCTTAGAATTGTTTTGGTTTAATAAAATCTTGTCCATTGCTATGGATCTGTGTTTTTTCCTTGGTTCAGTTGTGATTTTCTTGTGCAACAAGAGATTACATGGGTCTGAGTTGCATTGATTTAGGGTTAAATGAGCAGATAACTCTGGATTTATTTTTTTTCAAAATTTATAATTATTTGAATCGAATGGTTGATAAAATGATATCTAAATTGTGAAAAAAAAAAAATTAGCTGTATAACAATGAGCATGCATGCAATTATAGCTTGTTTCTTTTTGTTTTCCTAGAACTGTTTCCTTTGTTCTCTTTGAGCTGTAATTTTGCTGCAAGACTAGAGATTGAAGTGATTGGAACTGAGTTGCATTGCGGATGAGGACAAAATGACCATAAAACTCTAGAGTATATATAGTTTTGGTCCAAGATTACTAATTTTAATATATAATGCCGCTGCCCTGGTAAGATTTGAGGCTGTCTACTTTTGATTGACTCTTTTACCCTTCAACAACTTCAATAATTATAGTTAAATAAGATACATTTCGTTAATTTACAAGGGCAAAATTGACAAAATTTAATTCCACTATCAAAACATTAACTACCCACTCCCTCTTTTATCTCTCCTTTTTTAATTGCACCCCTCCGTTTCTAGTAAATGGAATGCTTTGTTTGATAAATTTTAATATTACAATCTGAGTTGTACATGCATACACATTGGCTAGTATATTAGTAGCCAATGGCACACACACAATGTTTGTACAACACTATTAAATAATCCAAAATTATTGCATTAAAAAAAAATTAATGACAAAATGTGGAAAAGAACATAGGAAAATGGAAAAGAATCTTACCAATAAAAAGTATGTGGAGATTTGTAATTCATAAAGAGAGATTATTTATCAAAACTTGAGAACTAGAGAAAGGAGAAATGAAAGGGAAATGAAAAAATTAAAAAGTTGTTAATAGCAATCATGGAAGATGGAGTTGAGCCCCACGTTTTTCGGATGTGAGAGTGGACAATTAAAGTTGAGGGAGAAGGTGGGGTACTATCAATTGACGAATACACCCTTTGAAAAAATTGTATCTAAGTGTGTTTCTTCCTGTAAATATATAATTTAGGTAGCATGAAAAATTGATGCAGCCTCACTTCTAAAATCAACACTGCCTTTATATATAAAGATATCTAAGTTGTGAAATAATTTGTATCCATAATGCAATGAGTGTACATGCATGTTTTAAACATAGATTTGTGATCACCCTTCTTATGTTATCTTGAGTCAAGGATTTCTAGTTGATTATTATTTTTTTTATTATCTATGGCCTTTTGTTATCTTGCATGTGTAGAGAACCTTGGTTCATATCTGGAGGAGTTAAAGCTATTAGAACTGTACATGTGATTAATTTACAATTTTAGTTGCAGCCATTGATCTCAGTTGTTTAAATCTGATAGAAATTTGCGTGTTAGGAAATTCCTTATTTGTACTGTTGTGGATCTGAAAAAATCAGCTAATTGTTGTGAAGTCGTGTTTGTTTTGGTTCAGTGTCTCTTATGTAAATTGAAATTCTTGTGTTTGAAAATTTTGTTTAGGTCTAATTAGTGTGTGACTTTGAGATTATTATGGTATTCAGAATTGAGATCATGTAGTACTTAGTATGTATCTAGAAGTTTTAGAAAAGTGTACATGTTTTTATGTTTCGGTCTAATTTATGTCTAATCATCGAGGAAGTGTCAGTACTCAGTTTGGCCCTTGTGTGCATGATTAAATTTTGTCAGATTGCAGAGTCATGACTATATTGTCAAGTATTTTGTTATCCTTTGAGAGATTAGCTGGTCGGCCATCTAGCATTTGTATTAAATGTGGAGTAACGTGGCAACATATTAGTTAATTGTTGATGATCTTATTAATTGTAGCTGTTGATGTTTAATATGGGAGTAACCTGGCAACTAAAAGGTCTATTGTAGAAGATCTCACTAACCCTAGCATTTAGGGTTAAACAAATGCGAGTATCACATTGTGACAAAAAGTTAAGTGTAGAAGATCCTCCTTAGCAGTAGTTGTTTTGAATTGGACTTTGACATGATGACAAAAAAAAAAAAGGTTTAATGAAGAAGATCTTCCTAGCAGTAGCTTTCAATGTTCAAGTATAATGTAGAGACAATAAGTTAAATTGTAATAGATCTTCTTAGTCATTGCTACTGGGGTTGAGTGTAATGCGGTGAATTTAAAGTTAACTAGAGAAGATTTATTAAACCTAGTAAAGTTAAATTTTGAGTGATGAAGTGTTGGTCGTGTTTGCCACTGTATGTAATTTAGAATTCTTCTGGATGCTCTAAATTTGCTTGATGTGGTCTTTAATATCTAATGGCAGGGTTGTATTAAGCAATGTGTTTTCAGGAAACAAATTATTTTTTTTTAATTTGAGTCAGTGAAACAGCAATCTTCATCACTTCCATTTTTTTAGACTGAAGATACATCATTTTTGATGATGCTGTTGGCACAAAGGTACTAGAGGAAAAGATCATGTCATAACTGTTTACGTTCCCCCATTTTCTTTTTCACTACTACCGCCTTAATTATTGTTCATTCATCCTCTTAAATTGTATCTTTTTATGGTTTATTTTGAAGAGTTAGTAGATACTTTATTTGTCAATGTCAGTTTGATTTATTATACGGCTTTGTGGTCCTAAAAATGAAAGATACATCAGCAAAGTAATTTCTGAAAATTGTATTCCTAATTTAACTTGCCTAGACCATTTTGTCTCCTATTTCTTTTTTTAATTTTTTCATCTTGTATATTCTCAGGAAATCATTTTTACTTTCTTTATGGATTATTGCTGTTAGAGTTATCCAAGATCACAATAAAGAATGAAAAGATTTTATTATTTGTACAGGTCTATCGTGCCATTGTTTACTTCTCCTCTTGTACTCATAATATTTCTTGTCATTAATGCCCCTGAATATCGTGCTTGACCTCTGTCAGACCAATTTTTGTAGTCTAATTTTGGAAATGGAGATACGTTGATAGTGTACACCAGTATCAATCTTACCGAAATACTTCTCCTGTTTTTCTACATTTGGTGAGGGGTTTCCGTTATATCGGATACTTTTTTGATGGATATGAAGTTTGCCATTACTGTAAATACTTGTAGTTTTTAAGAAATATGGAACTTCCTTTACACCCATTCAGTGTCCTATTTTAGCTTTAAGAATATATGGTTTTGTCGGAAAAATAAAATGAGTAGTTTATAAGGTTATTAAAATTAACCTATCATTGTATTTCTCCTAAGCGCTGTTTGGTTCTATTTCTAAAATGTTTCACCGATTCCCTATGCCCATTTTTATAGGTATTTCCCTATGGCTCTGTGCCACTGAAGACTTATCTTCCTGATGGAGATATAGACCTGACTGCTCTTACCTGTTCGACTGCTGTGGATACTTTGCCACATGATGTACTTGCTGTTCTGCAACGTGAAGAGAATAATCAATATGCTGATTACGAAGTCAAGGATACACAATTTATTAATGCTGAGGTATTCTCAATGTCAATGCTTACCTTAAACTTAAGATATGACGTGTGTTTGTGCGTGTGTGTGTATATATAATCTTTCTAACGTTTTAATAAATTGTGAGGCACTATATGTTTAAGTTGATATTTCCTCAACATATATGTGGATATAAAAGTGCTTTATAGTTTTCACTTATCCACATCTTTTTAATTGTTCAAAATGGGATTCTTGGTTATATTAGTTGCTTTGTTTTTGTTTTATATAGTCTTTCAGATTTTTTGAAGTTCTTTTTGTCCGACTTATTGTTTCCTGGATGACAGGTTAAACTTGTGAAATGCCTGGTGCAAAATATTGTAGTTGACCTATCATTCAATCAGTTAGGAGGACTCTGTACACTCTGTTTTCTGGAGCAGGTAGACTCATGGACTCCTGTTATTGAAAAGCATTCTTCTTACTTTTTTAAATATTAACGAGTGCCATAGCAACGCTGCTACTTGAGTTTGGCTTCCATAATCATGTTGTGTTCACTTTCGACTGATAAACTTTTCAGATCCAGCAACATCATTACCTTCTCGAAACACTATAGAGAAATAGTCTCTTAATTTCTTGAACTATACAGAGTTGAAATATATTCACCAGTGAGGTTTTTTCTACCCTGGTTTCTTGAGCTGGTAAGATACAGAAATCCTGTAAGATTGCAAACATTGCTTTTATTCCCGGAAACATGTGCTCTTCACATTGTAAAAACAAAATATCTTTGACCTCTGAACTGAGAGAATCTGTTTCTATTTCATGTCGATAAGAACTTTTGTTAATACTAGTGGCATATCATGTGCTATGCACGTGGAGCTTGTTTAAATCATGAAGTGGAAATATTCCATGTGAAAATAATCATATTGTAAGACATGAAAATAATGGCAATAATTTCCAGAAATAAATAAATAACCGTTTAGATACGAATCAAACTGTAATGTATCAAATTAACAACCATTAATCTTGGAAAGACATAAAATTAACTTAAATTTGGACTTTACGAAATCGAAGTTGGGATTACTCCAATCAGACGATTGGATTTTTGAATGCTTATTAGATGTTCTCTTTCCAAATGCCTTTGGCATTACGTCATCTCTTTGCTACCCTTTTGGTTTATTGTGACCCTGCAAATAT
Source organism: Embelia ribes (assembly GCA_001753735.1). Taxonomy (NCBI): domain Eukaryota; kingdom Viridiplantae; phylum Streptophyta; class Magnoliopsida; order Ericales; family Primulaceae; genus Embelia; species Embelia ribes. Next base: position 8,610 of record MKEJ01059701.1, read on the forward strand.
ACGGATCCTTTGGTTGCACTATTACAAAGACTTAGTGGAAGATTTTGTAAGAAACGCTTCAACTACTTCTGAATCTCAAATAAGACAAAACGCTTTTGAGCATTGATTACTTTTTAGAAAGAGTATGGGGACGAGTGTCAAGATCATAATCTACCAGTGGTGTTGAGAGAAACATCTGAGGAGAAAGTTTCTAAAAAACGAGGATGAAATTGATATAAAGACACCTCTAGAAGACCACCAAGCAGTAGCATTATTGAATCCGAATCAACGCAACACTTATGATATCATACTAAACCACCAAGAATATGTGACATGTTGCTTTGTACAATTTCTACCAAAATACATATTTAACGTAGTCAAATTGAGCAGAATGCCCAAATCAAATTGAGCACAATTTCAAAAAAATATGAAAATTTAGACAAATTAATTACAATTATCAAAACAATACTCCTATTAATTAAGATATTCCAGTAGGATTTTTAGATCAATTCTTGGATTCTAGTTAAGCAATTTCGTACCAGAATCAACAAATTTAGTATATTCTTAAATTCCAAATCGGTTAAACAAATTAAAATTTCAACGTAATCCTGAAGTAAATTGCTTACAATCCAATAATTCAATTCTTTACTGTAAATGTGGGAATACATGGGAAATTAATATAATTCTTATTTTACCATATGTTATATCTGTAATAATTGTAAATTTCTTTAAAAACTTGATGAAAAGTATTTCGATATTTCTATTAAAAAAAATTAAAGTCCATAAGAATTTGTAAAAAAATTTTTGGATCCAGCATAAGATACTTTGTCTAATTTCTACCCAGTTACATCTTTTTAACAAAATCAAACTGAGCAAAATACCCAAATCAAATTGAGCACAATTTAAAAAAAACAAAACAATTAATGAATGAATTAATTATAATTAATCGAGAAATTTAATAACTATCTCAAGACCAAAATCAATGAATTTAATTACGGGAGTAACTCCTTGCGACCTAACTTTCCACTACTAATTTGCTCAAAAGTTATCTTCCCACGCTACTAAGAAGTCGGTACATGTTGTGCAAGGCCAGATGGAAATGGAAACCCTACATTTTTGTCTTCGTAAACCTCTTAGCATGACACATGTGTTCTCAGTCTCTTGGTTCCATCTCTAGAAGTTACAAACCCGCTCTCAGGTTTCTTAAGTTCATTTCTCCGACGAACACAATGAGGAACCTTCCCCTAACCTTAATTTGAAACCACACCATCCTTTAAACCGGTTACACTCAATTTCTACCTCTTTATGTGCTTTTTTTAGCAACTCTATCATCGTACCAAGTCGTTCTTCTCCTCTTGCTTCTATTGGACCGAAAATCATTGTTCAAACGGTTGGCGATGACCAAATTAAGAGCTTCCAATTCGGAAGCTCTAGATTCTGCGAACTTGCGCAAGTCGATTGTTCGAGGGGTACAGTGGCATGAACTCGAGGTGGTTTGGTTGCGGCCTTAGCCATGACCATTTTTTGTAACTCTGTATTATGTAGCAAATATTAGTTATGAAGTACATACATTTATCCAAACATCGTTACACTCACTACTTGAGCTTATTTCCCTGTTTACCATTACGTATAAGTCTACAAAGTATAATTTTCGACCTGGCTTGTGTGGCTGCACCTTTTAAGCTCAAGCTTTTCTTTTTTTTCTTTTTTTTTTTCCTTAAAAGATTGATTGTATTTGGTTGCCCAACTTAAAACCTGCTTTTTTTGTGAATAGAAAAAAGCTACTTTTGGCTTATTGGCTGCGGCTGACATTACAACATTCTACCCTAAACTTCTCATCACACAATAAAATGATACAAGTTAATCCAACATCCTGGGTATTACATGGTTCATCTATATATTTCTTCAAATCACAATAAGTCAAATGAAAACAACGAAGCAAGATATAGATTTGTAAGGAGAAAATTAAGTTAAAAATTGATGGGTAATATCTTAATTAGCCGAAGGTTATACATAGTGTGCTCCAAAGAACCATATCACAGCTCCGATGCAAACAATAGCATAATACTTGCGTGACTTTCCTAGCTTGTCTGCAGCCATACCATTTTCAAAACTTCCAAGAACCCACACTACCCGATAACCACGTAGTAGGTTAAAATTTCATGAAGGGTTGTTCAAGAAAACCAAACACATCACAAATAGGACAATAGAAATAATGAAAATCTAGGAGCTTTGTGCAACATATGTCAACATCGTCATAAAAAATCTTCCACTGGAAAAAATATGAAATCTCATGTTTTAGCAAGATGGTGTGAGAGGATCTAGATTCTGCATACCTAAGTTGACTTTACTACTAACCACTCATGTCATGTGATTCAAGTTCAGCTAGGCAAATGTGCGTTCAGAAAAAATTAATTGAAGTTATAACCGTGTACATCATTACAACTACAGATGAGTAAGTAAGATGGTAAATCGTTCCTGAATCTTGATAAAAAGATTATACATTTTATTATAAACTAAAGAGAAGGTTTTCTATTAGAAGCGGAACTAAAGCTAATAGGAGGCTAAATAGGAAGTATATAATAACAAAGAAACATTTTCCCAGACAAATAACTTAATCAGAGTGATACATAAATTATCAATAAGAAAATTTTCTCTAATGATAGATTAAGATGACCAGAAGAACAAGTAGATAAAAAAGCAAAAAAACATATGATGACACTAGTAGGATTTTTAAATAAATTCTTGGATTCTAATTAAGCAATTTCATTATTGTCTAAAGACTGGAATAAACCAATTTAGTCTTTCCTTACAATCCAATTCGGTTAAACAAATTAAATTTCAATATAATCATAAATCAAATTGCTCAAAATCCCATAACATGAATAGAAACTCAAATCCACAACACATGACAAAATCCTTTAACAAAAGCCTTTGACAATATTAAAATTGCCATTATAATTCAATTCTTAAAGGTAAATATGGGAATTCATGGGAAATCAATATAATTCTTATGTTATTATATTTTATATCGGTAATAATTGTAAATTTCTTTCAAAACTTAATGAAAAGTATTTTGATATTTCTATTAAAAAAATTAAACAGTCTACAGGAATTTGTAAAAATATTTGAAACCAGTCACTATAAGATGCTTTACACAATATCTACCCAAATACATCTTTAAAATCAAATTAAATGCCCAAACCAAATTGAGCACAATTTCAAAAAGAAATAAAAATTTATAAACGAATTAATTACAATTATTAGAATGATATTCCTATTACCTAATATACTCCAGTAGGATTTTTTGATAAATTATTGGATTCTAATTAAGAAATTTCAATAGTATTTGGAGACCATATCCTAAAGCAAATTGCTCACAATCCCATAATTCAATTTCTTAATGTAAATATGGGAATACATAGGAAAACAATATAATTCTTATTTTATTGTATGTTATATCAGTAATAATTAAAATTTTCTTTAAAAACTTAATAAAAAGTATTTCGATATTTGTATTAAAAAAAAATTAATAGTCCATAAGAATGTGTAAAACTTTTTGGATCCAATATAAGATAATTTGTCTAATTTCTACCAAGTTATATCTTTAACGAAATCAAATTGAGTATAATACCAAATCAAGTTGAATACAATTTCAAAAAAACATAACAATTAATGAAGGAATTAATTATAATTAATTGAGAAATTTAATAAATATCTCAAGTCTGGGAAGAATCTAACTCCACATGCTGCAGTTTACACACATCCAAAGACTCCCTCCTTGCTCATAAGAACAAAATTGGTTTGCATATAAGTCAAAATAAATTAACAAAATTTTCAATTTGAAATAGACTGAGCCAATGCTAAAGGTCTCCGTCAAATCATGAGTTGTGGCTTTGATCTTGGTTTGTTCATTATGTTATTCCGTTACCTAATGGTTTCGGCTACCACCGCTACTGATCTGAGAATAATAATAATAATAATAATAATAATTTTACTAGGATGAAAATTTTCGTACCTCTAATTTTCGCAACGATTACGCTATGAATATTACACCCGAAACCGCTACACTAACCACCACTGTCCTTGAGCGGAATCTTGATATTAATTGTTCATCAATTGGGATTAAAGCGGACCATTTTTTTGCTTTCAGTGGGTGAATTTTGTATCCACCATGACAAGGCTTTCAAAATAGGAGTAGTTCGAGATGTTGGAGGCAAACGTGGTGCGAAATCTCGGAAAATTGTTGATGACCAGGTCACCACTGGCCCTAGGGACAACAGCTGACCAGGCCCTACAAGCACTGTTGGGCTAATGTAGGCAATGAAGGGCTAAGACCAAACCAGGACTAGCCTTGGTGCTGCTTGTTGTACCATGGTCATGTTTTTGTGGCCGTAGATACTGAGTTATGCTATAATCTCATTTGTGTATTTCATAGTTTAGATGGCCATTCGGCATTCTTCGCACATTATTGAGGTTGGATCGCGATTTTAATTGTGAGGAAACATGCTCCAATGTTACTCGTTCTGTCCAAGAGTGTGACTTGAGTCACCGTATTAAGAGCAATAAAGCATGCCAGCCAGTTGCTCATGTCATGGCCTGTACTGATCCGTGTTTGGGCCGATTCTATGGGTTTTGTCGAGGGCTTACTGAAGCTGCAGGGATGATATGATTGTGGTTGCTGTGATCGGTTTAGCAAGTACAAGCACTACATTACGCTAGCCAACCCTTTCACGGCGGCATAGTTGGTGGCTAAGGCTTTCATTCATGAGTTGTACGAGTACATAGGTTTCTGGAGACTTTAGTTATTGATCATGACAAGGTTTCTTTGTCCAAGTTTTGGAAGGAGTTGTTTACGATCTAAGGGACAATCTTAAAGATGAGTTCAGTAGACCATCCTTAAAACGGAATCATTTTATTTATGGTGAATAGATGTTTAGGCAACATTTTTGGTGTTTTTGTGAGTGAGAATCTGAAGCTCTGGGAATCTTTTCGCTGGGGCAGAGTATTGGTCTAATACGATTTACACGCGATTGGGATGATGCCCTTCTTGGGGCTATGTGGCTAAAAGCCTTTTTCATTTCCCTGCAATTCGGGAAGTTCATTATTTGGTGATGTTGACCAATTGTTATGGGACCAAAATCTTATTTTGAGGGAGTCATGCGAGAATTTGGTATGCGCGTCAAACTTGATGAAGCAGTATGAGGACACAATGAGAGGTGAGGTTGAGTTCGTGGATGGTGACATGGTATTCTCTGGTCTACAACCGTATCAGCGGGGAACGGTGTTTCTCTGGGTATCCCAAAAGTTTGGGAGTAGATATTTTGGGCCATTTTGCGATCTTGAGCACATCTAAAGTGCCTTGTGCCATCATTTTTTAAGTATAAATATATATAATTTAAAGGGGATACCACAATATTCTTAATATATAATCCCAAAAACAAGAAAGAAGAGAACTTGAGAAGTGGGTACTTGAGATTTCAATTGGATCTGCAGAAAAATACTCAAATCAAATAACAAAAAAGGTATCTCCGATTATATCAGCTGCTGACAGAGTCCTAAAATAGAATATAAATATATATAATTTCTATCAATAGGTTAATATCACAATATACATATAAAGAATTTGAAGAAAAACAAACAAGGTCATTTTTTGTATCCCTGAAAAATTGAGCGAGACATTTGTTTTTAAAATGATTGATCAAAAGGGTGACCTGCAAAATTCAGGGACTAATTGGAGAAAATTAAAATTGCTCCTCTTCTTCTTCTTTGTTAGGGGATGAATGGGCCAGGTTGAGAAAATATTATAATATATATATATAGATATAGATATGTAAAAGTTATATATATCTAGATGAGGAAATATACGTATATGTGAGATATAAGTACGAGTAGAGATATACATATATTCGAGATATATATACGAGAGGATATATATGTATATGCGGGATATATGTATAAGTAGAGATATACATATATGCGAGATATATATACGAGAGGAGATTTACATATATGTGGGATATATGTACGATTAGAGATATACATATATGCAAGATATGTGTATGGGTGGAGATATACGTATAAACGGAAGATATGTACGAGTAGAGATATACATATATGCAGGATGTAATTACAAATAGAGATATACATATGTGCTAGATATATGTACGAGTGGAGATATACGTATTTGCAATATATATGTGCGAGTGGATATATATATATAAGTGGGATATATATATACGAGTATAGATATACGTATATGTGGGATATTTATATGAGTAGAGATATATATATATGTGAGATATATGTACTAGGGGTGGTAACGAGGCAAGGCGGAGCGGGGGCGAGTTTTACCTTTCCCAACCACACCCAGCCCCCTTCGGGGTTTGAAAATAGTTCTCCATCCCCGCCCCCAATGAGGGCCGGATTTCCCTGCAGGTCTCCCCCCCGTCAATGAATAACAAAATTTTAAAAATTATTTTGCTTTAAT
>MKEJ01059702.1:0-12589 GCA_001753735.1 Embelia ribes
ATAAGTGAGTGTCCTAAGAATTGACATGTGCCAATAGTTCTTTTACAATCTAATCGACATCCAACAAAACTTGCATCAAAATAACCAGCTAAATCAAAGTTAGTATGTTTGGATAGAATAAACCTAAGTTTATAGTGCCTGCAGGATATCTAAGAATGCGTTTAACAGCAATGATATGCGATTCTTTCAGATATACTTGAAAAGGAGCATATAAGCACACACTAAATATTATATTTGGCCTACTAGTAGTTAAGTAAAAAAGGGATCCAATCATACCTCGATATAGACGTTATTCATATCCTTACCAAATTCATACTTGTCAAGTTTGGTTGTTAAACTCATTAATGCTCCTATAGTTTTTGTATTTTCTATTTTGAACCTTTTGAGTAGATATTTTGTATACTTGGTTTGAATCAAGTAGATTCCTTCTTTAGTTTGCTTTATTTGTAGCGTAAGAAAGTAATTTAGTTCGTCTATTATACTCTTCTCGAATTCACCTTGCGGGCACTTAGAAAATCCTTGCATATTTTCTCATTCGTGGTACCAAAAATAATATCATCTACATAAACTTGTACTCCCAAGTGAGGTTCGACTCCTTCCTAGACCCACTTCCCATGATCCTCAATACTTGCTCCTGCTTGGCATATTATAATAAAAATAGTGCAAAAAGGCAACCAAACAGGTTTGAGTAAAAAAAGAATTTGATTTTATTGAAATAACAATATCAATAAGAAAGTAAACTGAAGGCAAATAATTAGAAATGAATTTGCCTGCTCATATCTCAGTCCAAAAATATAATAAAAGCCAAAATGTCTCTGACTGAAACCATAAACTACACAAAGTATGACTACACAAAGTATGTTGCCATGTAATGTACATGTCTACTATGAGTATACAACCATTGTTTAATACCAATCTATCAACAATGCCTACCAAACAACTCTGAATAACTATCCTTCCGAGACTTTATGCATAAAGGCTTTTGGAGTACTAATCGTTGAAGCCTAAATTACTTCCGAACAAGTTGCATCTAAGATAGCCATGAAATACAACTCGCTCCCATGATCTAAAATAACTACGAAGTACCACTCACTCCCATGGTCTAAGATAACTACTAAGCACCACTTGCTTCCATGGCCGAAGATAACCATGAAGCACTACTTGCTTCCATGGCCGAAGATAACCATGAAGTACCATTAGTTTCCATGGCCAAAGATAACCATGAAGCACCACTTGCTTCCATAGTGAAAGATAACTATGAAATATCACTCACTTTCATAGCCGAATTCAGTTCGTCGAGCCCTAGGGTACGCACCCCCTCCCGAAGGCCTAAATCAATGACTCATTCCTGCAGCCAATCGAGCCTAGCAAGAGCGTGCCTTAAAGGCCTAAGTCGACTAGTGTCAATATGAACCCTAGACTAACACTCCAAGGCCTACAATAGTTTATAACATATCAAGATACTTATGTTAATCAACCATAATTAAATCTATAACGATAATAACTACATCAATGATGTTATAAATGCAAGTTTATGTTTGTCAACTTTAAAATTTACACCCGAACACGGTCAAGTTATCAATCCAACCAAGTTACGACTAATCCAATTCAATTCTATATGAACAAATATGTTCTAAATTGTTTTATTATTATATTGCATTCAAGTTTATGGTTTAGGTTGATTAACATATGTAAATAGCAAGAATTTTAAGTTTTCAGAGCCTCGAACCGGTCTAAGTCAAACCTGGTTTGGCCCAATAGCATGCTCGACTAGTCCAAGAGTTCTGGACCAGTCCAAGTCATTTCCAGAGCAGTCTTGGACCAATCTTAAGGTGCCCTAGTCCCGATCCAAGTTCCCTTACCAATTCCAATATAATGTCGGATCGGTCTAAGGGTTTTTCGGTCCGATCCAAGCTTTCCTATCCTGAATTTCCTAAAAAATGTTGCCCAATTCTTGACCAATTCAACACGAAATCATAAAATTCATCGAGACCATGCATCAAAAAACAATTTCAATAATATTGAATTACTAATTTTGCACACACCTTCTTAGAAATGAAAAAGGCTCCATTAGAAAGCTTGGAGAAGAAAGCCTTAATTATCCACTTGAGGATTTATCATTCAAAACACGAACTTATATGGAGTTGCACATGAATTTCATTACGAAATGATATTTTAGTAACCAATCAACATTTAGAACTAGTTTTGGTTTATTAGGTCTAGAACGGGTATGACCAAACCCGAAGAGTTGAGGGATGAAACTCACCTTAATACAACGAGAATGAGGTTCATTGAGGTTTGAGTTGGAAGACCTAGTTTTCCCTCCATCTCTCTGTGGTTGAAGGCAATATAACATAAGAACACTAAAAAAAAAGAGAGAACATGGAAATTGGGAAACCCATTAGTTTTCAGTTTCACTTCTATTTTAGCACAACTTTAATCCTCTTAATTTGCAGGCCCTTACATGGCTCCTAAAAATGCTTAATCAAAGCAAGTTTTCCATCAGCAAGTAAAAGTTTTCCTTTTCGACCATCAATTTTCTTTTGTATTTCATTCAACAAAAGATCAAAAATTATATTGGTAATTTTTCCATACAAATGGGCACCAAGGTATGTTATGGGGAAAAAATCTTTCTAAAATCATGTAACAATAGCTATAATAGATTTTCTAGCAGCACTACTTGTGAGCAAGTGTTATGCCCCAATTTCAGGGAACCTGGGGAGTAAGTGCTTCCCTTTTTAAAGAAAAAGAAAAGAAAATAATAATTTTGAAGAAAAGAAAAGGAAAAGGAAAATATCGCAATACATCGCCATTCACCGCATAAACATAACATAATCGTTTCTACAGAGCGATACTATGTAAGTAACTACAACGATCGTATCAGAGTACGCATCATCTTCATATATATACATATAGCCTGTCTGCTATTTATATATATATGAACCGACACCAACAATAAAAAGAAAAGAAAAAAATAATACAACAACTATATAACCAAAATAAACAACCATATTTATTTACAATGCCTCAAGCTAAGAGCTTGATGAAATAAAAAGAGAGAAGGTATACATATGTTCTTCACCCCATCAACAAGGTACACAAACATATCTAAGCTCTCGTACAACACTACTACCCAATACAACATCATTATCTCTACGCCACCACCAACTTACTAATACAACAAAAATAAATATATCAAGAGTCTTCGCTTTCGCCAAACACTACTACGTCAAAAGTGGTACAATAAGTAACCAAGTATCTAACAATACTCTATGCCTTCCTTTATACCTAGAAAACAAGGTGTGGAAGAAAAGAGCATAAAAAGTATATGGTTAGACAATTAAATCTATGATAAAAGTGAGACTACGCTATATGCATGTCATGAGAATCATGCTACAATATATAAGAAAGTATAACTTGATTATGAATGCTATAATGAATCATGGATGCAATGAACGCTACACTATGACACCATGCCATACATACTATACCAACACATAACGCCTATAAAGTTGGGACTTGTATCTCTATATATTTTTTTTAAAAATGGGCTATTGAATGCCCGCTAAGATCCGTCACTCGTATGTGACTCAATTGAAGCCTTTATTGACCCTTCACTTGCGTGTGACGCTATCAGTGGATAATCCCTGCTACAGGTTTCTCGACCTTCATAGTAAGGCTGTAGACCTCATTACTTCCAAACATTTTAAATAAATTCGATGCATTGTCCCGAAAAGAAAGTAAAAGACTCAATTCTACGCAACACATGTTAAAATAAATCTTTTACAATTAAAACTATGAATGAGAATTCTACTCAATTCTATGCTTTTCAACGCCTTTAAAACCAAGTTTTTCAATGAAAAATAATGCTACGCCAACTCATGAATGAGAATGATACACTACGCCTATGTATGAAAATATATACTACGCTTTTAAACATGATAAATATGCTATGCAAGATAATAAAATTCATATACCATGTTAAAACTACACCAAACAACGCATACACGATGTATCAATCACATATAAATACGGTTGAAATCTCAAGATTATATTAGAGTTCGTAGTTTATTGTAGATCATCCACTGTAAAACAATCCCCCCAAAGCCATGCTCAAAAACCCCCCAAATTCGTCTTCGCTTGCCCCTGCGATTCGATTTAACAAACGAATACAGATCGCAATACGCTTATACAACAAAATGATCTATGCGAGATAAAGAATAAGAATGTCAACTTTGTTTTGACATACAACAAAGACATGAAAATCGAAACAACACAAACAAAATAGATAATAAACGAGACTTACCTCAAAAGAGAGCTCTAGCAACGAGGATTGTAAATATCAACTTTTTATTCGTTTACGATCTCTTGACCTAGATCAAATAAAAGCTATAAGATTGAAGGTGGGAAAAGCTCTCAACACCCCCCCTCTCTCAAATTTCAGAAATGGGGAAGAAAGGAGGGTTGAAAGTGTTTTAAAAGTCAAAAAGTAGTGGGGTTTACTCTATTTGATGCGTCCGACGATACATCCGACGATTCAGAGTCGGTTGTCCGGTGGCTGCTAAATGACGGACAACCTGTCGGATACCCTCCGGATACAGGAAAAACACTTGGAAAAAATTTCAACTTTTGGCTCAAAGAGGGAATCATGGAATAAGTTGTCCGACGACTCAAACTCGTCGGACACCCTCTGGACAAGACAAAATCTAACAAGCTTGACAAAGTGTCACACTTCACCTTTTTGCATATAAAATGCATAAAATGTACCACGCATTTGCAACACTACTCCGCAACAACTATGCCCATACATACAATGTAATAATAATATTATAAAGTAACAATAATATTATTATTAAAAAAGAAAAATTCCCTCAAATTTTTGGGACGTTACGATAAAATATACACTCTTTGAGCAATTAAGAGCTTGCCCTGAGCACTGCGTGTAAGCATGAATAAAAAGCATAAGCTTTTCTAGATTTTGTTTTCTCTCGTCGGTGGAAATGAGAATGTCATCTGCAAATAATATATGAGATACTGGATGACACCCTCTTAAAGAAGGTTAAATCTCGAAATAACAGCATATGATGCAAGCCTCTACTAAAACCATCTTTAGTAATGAGGAAAATAAAAGGGAGAGAAAATCCCCCTATCTGAGGTCTCTAGAACCCGCTGGGGAGCCATTTATACGCGCAGAGTATTTTTCATGAGATACACAAGCCATGACCAATCTAATCAACTTTGAACTAAAGGTTAAAAAATCCCAATCTGTTTTGTCAAAGGCCTTAATTATATCCAAATTTAAAATAACATTTCCCCCCATATAGCCTGATTTCAAATCTCTCACAAGTTCCTGAACTAAACATATGCTATCAGTGATCAATCTATCCATCCTCCACAAAACCACTCTATCGAGGAGAGATGATTTTAGGAAGGATAGCTGACAGTCTAGAAGTCAAGATCTTTGAAATTTTTTATATATAACCTGGAAAAGATTTATAGGCCTAAACTGAGCAAAAGAAGATGGGCAATCAACTTTTGGAATCAACACAATCAAAGAGGAAATAAAACTCTGAGGAAAATAAGCACCTCCAAAAAAACTGTTAACGGCTTCCATAATATAAGATGCAATGATGTCCCTAATGAAAAAAAGAGTTGAAAAACCATCTGGCCCAGGGGCAAACTCCGGAGATAGATCAAAAATAGATTTTTTTTACTTCATCAATAATGGTACCAAAAAGTTATCATCGTCATCTTCAATGACAAGATTGGGAATATGTTGATGAAGGATAACAAGTTCCAGTAGCAGTAATTAAATGCTGAAAAAAATTCACTTCTTCCTCTTATTTTATTTAAATCCTAACAAAATTCTCCAGAAGGAAGAGTTAGCTTATAGATTCCAGATTTTTTTCTTTTACGAATCAACATTTGATGGAAAAACTTGATATTTTTATAACCACCAGCTAACTACTTAATCCTAACTTTTTATTGATAAAAAAGCTTTTCTTCGACCAAAATATGCTCATAATGATAAAGGGCTGCCTGATAAGCATTCAAGTTATCCAAAGAACTGTTCATCTCTAAAACCTTCTCAATATGAATTAGAGTATCTTTTGCAGTTGCAAAATTACTAAAAACATTACCAAACACAGTTTTGTTCCATTCTTTAAAACAAACTTTCAGTCTTTTGAATACCACTCAAAAAACAAGGAGAAGGCCAGTTCAAAGAAACCATTCTAAAAACATCCTCATGTTGAACCCATATTCCGTGATGGGCACCACCTTGTGCTCTAACTTCTTAACTATGATCAACTTATTCCAGTGATGGGCACCAATCCTTGAAACCTCAAGTTTCAAGGCTAGTTGAAGCCATGCATAGCATCAACTTATCTAAGGTTACTACTATAGTCAACATATCGGTAGGATTCTCACTTTCTTTAATCTTCACATGTTGCGATACGGTCTTCTCTAAGAGCTCACGAATGTAATGGTACTTCAACTCAACATGCTTTGTTCTTTAATAAAAGTCTGGATTCTTAGCTAAATAAATAGCACTCTAACTATCATTGTAGAGAATACTATTCTTTTGCCCTTTCCTAATTCAGACAAGAAATTCAGCAATCATACCGTCTCTTTACAAGCTTTAGTCACTCTACATACTCCACTTCTACAATAGATAAAGCCAAAATTTTCTGCAACTTAGAAGCCTAAGAGATAGATATACTACCCAAGGTAAACAAATATCATGTAGTACTATTTCTCTTATCAGGGTCACCTGCTAAATTGGAATTAACAAAATCTCTCAATTCCAAATCTTTTCCTTCAAAATACAAAGCTTTTTCTGTGGTACCTTATAAATATCTAAGGATCCATTTCACAGCTTCCCAATGTTGCCTACTCACAACTCTCAATGCATGTGCAATATCTGGCCTTGTACATACCATAACATACATAATATTGTCAACTGCTGAAGTATAGGGAACCTTATTTCTGTGGGCACGCTCTGAATCAATACTAGGTGACTGTCTTTTAGATGGTTTAAATTGACTACCCAAAGGAGTTTCAACTGGCTTAGCATCTTGTATACCGAATCCATTCAGAACCTTTCCGATATATTCATCCTGTGATACATACAATTTCTATGCCACCTTATCTCGACTAATTCGCATACCAAGGATATAGCAAACCGTTCAGATAATTGATTCTTCAACTTATTCATTTCATGAGTACAAGAGCCTGCTATCAACATATCATCGATATAAAATAGAAAAATGATGAAGCTATTGTCAAACCTCTTATAGTAATAATAATGATCCGAATTACACCTTGAGAAATCAATCTCATGTATGAATCCATCAAACTTCTTATACTCCTGCTTTAGAGCTTGTTTTAGGCCATACAAGCTCTTCTGCAGCGTGCACACCAATTCACTGTTGCTGTAGGACACAAAGGATTGCTGTTGCTGCATATATATATCTTCTTCAAAGTTTCCATGAAGAAAGGTTGTCTGCACATCCATCTGTTCTAACAACAAATACTCTGTAACAACAATACTCAAAACCAACCTAATAATAGTCAGTTTTGAAATAGGAAAAAATATATCGGTATAATCAATACTATGCTTTTGATAAATGCCCTTTTCAACCAATCTGACCTTATAACTCTTGCTACTGTCAGCCTCTTCTTTGATTATGTAAACCAACTTGTTATGCAAATCTTTCTTATCCTTTGGAAGTTTAATTAATTCCCACGTATCATTAAGGAATCCATTTCATCTTCCATTGCAAGCTCCCACTTGTTTACATGCTCACTTTGCATGGCTTCATCATAATATTCTGATTCACCATTATTTGTTAACAAAATATGAAGTAAAGAGGGTGGATACTTCTCTGGGACACAGTGTTGTCTACTCAACCTCCTCATAGTAGCAATTGGCATATTCGGTTCAACCTATATGACCTCCTGGTCATTCCCTTGGTCATTCTAATTACTTTGGCTCACATCAGTATTCGAAATATCATCCATCTTAACATACTAAGAGCCTTCATCCTGAGTACTCATACTGTTAATATCTACTATACCCAATGTATCTTAGAACATCACCTGCTCATTGAATATGACGTCTTTACTACGAATAATCTTTCAATTATATTCATACCAAAATCAATAACCAAATTCATCGCCACCATATCTAATAAATGTATACTTAATAGACTTAGCATATAATTTTCTTCTGGCTATATGATCAACATGAACATATGAGCCGTAACAAAATACTATGAGATACGATAGATTTACCTCTTTACCACTCCAAGCTTCCTTTAATATTCCCCCGTCCAAAGAAACTAATGGTCCTTGGTTAATCAAGAACACCTTGTATTAATTGCATCTTCCCAAAATATCTTAGGTAACCTAACATGTAACTGCATACACCTGGCACGTTTATTCAAAGTTCTGTTCATACGTTCAACTACCCCATTTTGTTGAAGAGTCCCCTAATGGTCTTCTCCATAAGAATCCATTCATAGCACAATATTCCTTAAACTCACTAAGTTCATTTTTCCACTATTATCGGATCGCAAGTATTTGAATTTTAAACCTGTTTCATTCTCCACCAAGGTTGTCTACTTCTTGAAAATATCAAAAGTATCACCTTTTCGTTTCAAGAAATAAATTCATACCTTCCTTGTGAAGTCAATAAAGGTCATGTAGTCTGATGTGTCACCAAGCGATGTCACTGGGGCTAGTCCCTATAGATCAATATGTACCAGTTCCAACTTCTGCTTTCTCAAACTTTTGTCACCCTTCAAAAAACTGACCCTTTTCTATTTTTCGGGTATACAATTCTTACACAAGTCAACATCAATTGCCTTAAGGCTTAATGGTTTACCCTTCGAGTAAAGATGTTTCATCACTTTCTCACCAACAAGTGCAATACTATCGTTGTTACAACATACCTTCTTTCTTTCCAGAGCCACTATTATGGCCCCTTTAATAATCTTCCAGAGACCACCTACAAAGGATATTGTATACCCTTCATCATCGAGTTGCCCTACAGATATCAAATTCTTCTTCAATCCAGGAATATGTCTAACACTCTGTAGCTACCAAACAGGTCCATTTGGCGTCTTGACCTGAACATCTCCCTTTCCTATATGTAAAGGCTCATCATCAGCTACATAAATCTTTCCAAAATTACTAGAGACATAATTCTCCATGACTTCATGACTAAGGCAAGAGTGAAACGGTGCTCCAAAGTCCAAAACCCATTATTACATTGGACTTCTCACACTCAAGATAAAGGCGTTACTAATCTTCTCTGTGATATTTGTTGATCGCTTTCTTTCATCTTTTCCAATCTTCTTTTTTGGTGCTTTACATTTATTCTAATAATGCTCAAAATTTCCATAATTCTAGCCCTTTATCGAATCCTTATTCGATTTTTCGGTAGTTGACTTACTCTTGTTTCTGAATTTTGATCTACCCCGATTTGAATTCCTCGATGCTGATCTGCCCATTCTTTTTGTGCTCAAAGTTGACCCTGGTGTTATACTCAATTCTCTCCTGCGAATTTCTTTGCTCATAATTAAGTCTTGCACCTCATTAAACTTCTATTTTTCCTTCCCTGTTGAATCACTAACTACAGTTACAGTACCATTCCAACTTTCTCATAGGGAAAACAATAGAATCAAGGCTTTTACTTCATTATCAAAGTCAATCTCGACTGAACTCAACTTGGTTGTGATCAGATTGAACTCGTTACGCTGCAATCGTAGTACCTTTTGGTATCTTTAAGTTAAATAACCGCCGTATCAGATAAACCTTATTAACCATGGATGACTTCTCATACATGTTGGATAATGCCTTTATGAGAGAGGTTGTGGTCATCACCTTCGCTATGTTGAACAACACGCTCTACGATTGCAATAGGCCCGCCACACTTAGGGCTTTTCTCTCTAGAAGATTCCACTCCTCATCTGTCTTGCCTGCTGGCTTCTTTCCTGAGAGAGATTCATGCAGATCTTTTCCATATAAGTAATCTTCTATCTGCACCTATTGAGCTCGAAGCTCTGATATCAGTTGTTGCGGAATTGTAGGCAAATATAAAAAATCAAAGAGCAAAATGAAGAATACACACAATAATTTGTTAGCATAGTTCGTCAATCTGACTACGTCTAGAGGCTCCCAAGCCAGAAATGTTTCAATATATGAGAGATATAAGAGTATACAAACTTTTCTCCCTCTATCTCTCTTTTGCGCCTACCTAATAATTGCACTCAATTGTTCTCTAATTTTCGTCCATATGATATTTATACTAGGTTTCCATCCTAAATAAATGTTGATTGATATGCTGAAGATAAGGTGAAAAAGATTTAATCTTTTTCCTATTTGTTGATATAAAATCTCTAAAAACGCATCATTTGGGGCACGCCTCTGGTTGGCTAGACCTAGCACCTTATGGCCGTATTGCAAGGGGTCTCTGCCCAGTCCTAGGTGTTGTTTGATCTACCTCCGACCAGACCCTCCCTAGCCGAATGGGGCGATTCCCAGCTGGAACTAGAATTTAGTCAAATTTCTGCTCCACAGCAATCTTCAGGCTCCACAACCTCAACAGTTGAATTACCAAAACAATACGTTTCTGATTTAGGTTGAACTTAATTTATTTTATGAGGAGTTTTAGCAAAAAAGTACGTTATATGGAAAAGTTAAAGTGTTGTTCAAATTAGAAAAATGATTCCAGTGTGTAACACGATTCATAAAGTCTAACTACAGAAGATATGAAAATTAAGTCGTAATATCTCTATTCATGACTTGTTTAGAATGAAATTTAATATTTTAAAATTCCTTAAAGAGTTATTAAGTTTTCAAAAAAAGATGCAAAAACAAAGGTGAAAGAATAGTTCTCCACAAATTAGTTTATTTACGAAGTACATTAACGATTTTGTTGAAGTCTGATATCTTCGTTAAGTTTCTGGTAAATGATAAAATTTCTTTTGCTTGAGCAATTATTTCGTAGTGTTGGTAGAGAAAACTATTACGAATTGACATTTATCATTTATTGTTATTATTATATGTAAGAGCATTCATACAAGTTCTTTTAAATCAATATTTCTCATTTTAAAAATCAATGGGCAAAAATGTGCCACATCAGTGTTTTTATATTTTTCAATTTTTAGAAAATTGTTCACAAATATTACATTAGATTTCTCAATAGAAAAATTTACTATTCATAATTTATCTAATTAAAAATAAATTTTGTTCGTAACAACTATGAAACTATAGTTAAGTTCAGGGAAAATATATTTTGTATATTTTATTATATGACATATAATTATTGTAATAATTTTGTATACATTTTATAGAAAAATTGGTGTGATTAATTTTTAAAATATGAATTTATAATGGGAGAAATGAACTTTTTAAAAATAAAATATAAAAATTGAATGAGAAACGACGGTGGAAATGCTATAACATTTTGAAGAAAAACATCCTATGTGCCAAAAACAAAAAACATTGTGAAGAAAAAAAGTTAAATTTGAATAAATGAAAAAAAAAAATTGAATATTAGGGTAAATTACACTTTGCCCCCATGAGGTTTTTGACAATTTTAGATTATCATTTGAGATTTCAAATATTACACTTTATCCCCACTTACAACCCAAGTTAGATTCTGTTGTATAACATCCATATTACATTCACATAATTTTATATTTTTGTTAATTTAGTACTTGATATTAGTTAATATTAAAGAAAAGATAATCACTTTAAAAAATATATTATATTTGTATCAAATAATTTTTTTAACAAAATATTATAACAAAAAAACTATGCAAAAGATAATGTTTAAAGGGCATTTTAATAAATATTTGAGTTACTTATTATAAATAATTTTACTTTTACTTTATTCTCGGAAATTTTGGGATAAACTGCAATGACCACCAAACCTCATGGGGTACAGTCTAATTTCCGAAACCTCAGGGAATTTCTGAAATTGTCTGAAACCTCATGGGGGCAAAGTGTAGTTTTAACCCATATAATTATAACTAATGGCGTATTTGAAAAAGTTTGATGTCTGCTTCATAAAGTCTGAACATGGGACTCTTCAGCCTCATCTATCTACGCGGAAACGCACGCACCCTTCTCTCTCTATCTCTCTCCCTCTCTCTCTGTATATATATATATATATATATAAACTTTTATATTTGTGGCACAAACGTACACATTTGTTCCCATTGCGCTTCTGTTTCGTCACGCTTACGAGGTAGTACAATACAACTGTATACTCATATGGTTGGACCTTATTCTCCGGGGGAAACTTGTCGTACAAGTCTACTCGTTTTTCTTTTTACTTTTCTGGAAAACTTGTACAGCTAGTATTTAATGGAGAGATTCTATCTTGTCTGGTTGCTACATATTTAAATTATTGTCCTTCAATAATTATATATATATTTTTTTAAAAATCAGTTTCTAAATAAATACGAAATTCAATGGAAAATATCTTATTTTTATCCTTGATATGGCCGTGCAAATGACTTTCAAAAAATAAAAGATACTATAAGTTTAAGAAATTTTATAACAGAAATTATATGGT
>MKEJ01059706.1:0-11154 GCA_001753735.1 Embelia ribes
CAATTATCAATGTCAAAACATGTGGTGGCTTGTCGTTCAGTTTTCCTATTACAATAGAATTGCATCAAGGCTTAACACGAAGCTTTTTTTTGTTCACAATAGTAATGGACGAGCTGACAAGACACATCCAAACTGAAGTGCCGTGATGCATATTATTTGCTGATGATATAATTTTGGTTGATGAGACTAGAACAGGTATAAACAATAAATTGGAATTGTGGAGACATACTTTAGAATCTCGCAGTAGGTCAAAAACTAAATATATGGAGTGTTGTTTAAGTGGATGACAGATAGAGGATCCACTTGTAGTTAATTTAACTGGGGATGTGGTACCAAAGATTGATCATTTTCGATATTTAAGATCAATTCTTCAAAGTAATAGTGAGATAGAAAGAGATGTCAATTATAGAATCTAAGCAGGATGGATAAAGTAGAGAAGTGCATCTGGAGTTCTATGTGATCGTAATATATACATATACGGTTGAAAAGAAAATCTTATAGGATTGCAGTACAACCAGTTTTGTTGTAAGTGTTGGGTTACTAAGAAACAAGATAAATACAAGATGAGTGTAGTTGAGATGCATATGTTATGGTAGATGTGTGGTAAGATAATGAAGAGATTTGGGTCAGGTTAGGAGTTACACCTATTGAAGATAAGAAGAAAGAGAGCCTTTTAAGATAATGTCGACATATAAGAAGAGACCAGTGAGTGCATCAGTTAGAAAGTGCGAGAACATTGGAGTAGGAACGGACGGGAAAAACAGAAGCAGACCCCTAATTACATGGATACAAGTATTACAAAAGGACGTGCGCATTACAATATTGGACGAGAAGATGGCTTTCGATTGGAATGAGTGGGGTCAAAAAATTCACGTCAATGACCCAACGTGATGCCTTACTTTGTTCCATTTAGCCAACCCCAATCTATTGGGATTTTCAAGATCTGGATGATGATGATGATGGTGGTGGTGGTGGTTTAAGCATATTAGTCGATATGGGATAATATTTAACACTCCTCTTGGATGCAAATGATCTAAGTCATTCATGAAGAAGCTTGGACTCGGCTCGGGTTCGTTCATTTATTAAATAAGCTGAGTCTGAACAACAAAATAAGACTCGTTGGATAAACGAGCCGAGTTTGGACTACTTCCGACTTGGCTCGTTTAGGGCTCTGGCTCGTTTGATTCATGTATTTGTATTCATATATTTTAAATTGGAGGTATTAGTTTATGTACATAAACTCGTGTAGTTCATACTAAATATAATTAATTAAGAAAAACTTGTCCTATTACCTAAGTGATGCATTTTTTAAATAACTTTACCCCTTCATATTTATAAGATTGAGTTAAAAAACTATTAAATGTTGTAATTATTTGATATATCTGTTATTATTTGGTTATTAGTTGACAATTCTATAAAAGATTCAATTAAATAATGTTTGTTTTACTATTCAATCGATAAATAATAAGTAATATATATTGATCTAAAAGAACCAAAATATTCATGAACAGGCTCGGGTTCGTACGAGATGAGATTGAACTAAAAATTAGGGCTCGTTAAGTAAACTAGCCAAGCCTGAGCACACCTTAGAAGGAAATGAGCCGAGCGTGAATAGGCCAGGGCTCGATTGATTTGCAATCCTATCCCCTTCACTTGTGGGCGGTTCGAAATTCCGAAAGCTCAATAAGTGCACATTAATGAATGGAGTCCAGAATAACTTTTTAGTGAGTTCAACAAACAAATTAGCCCTTTCGGTTCTGATACTATGTTAAATTTAAGTTAGTAAAAATCACACAGATAGAACTCATGTTTGAAAACCGATTTGCCAAGAGAGGGTGTCATATGATCATATACAATGGCTTGCCAAGTTTTTGGTGTTAGAATGTTTTAGATGGTTTGCAAATTTTGGCATCATTTGGCAAATTTCAATTTTTCATTCACATTATTATCTCTATTACCTTCTGAACCCATTATCCAGGCAAGCGTGTGTTTAGGTTTTTCTCCGTTGTGTTCCCATGGCCTTGTGTGATATACATCTTCTAAACCCATTATCCTGGCACAGAGTTGTTGGTTTTGACTAATATAGGAGTACGAAAGGGATCAGATCATAGATTGGACATGTCAACGAAAAATTGTTAGTGGTAATTAGGTCTATAGATGAATGAGTCTAGATAGGGGAATTTCCGATCTTCTACTAAGCATCTACATTTTAAACCTACTACCAAGTGATATCGTATTTGCAGTTAATCTTTATAGTATTCAAAGTGGTTGTCAGTAATGAATCTTGCTTTGGTCATATTCTGTTAGTCCATTATTGACAAGAAGTGATTAACTCTAGCTTTATCCACTGTCGAAAATTTCCCATGGAGGCATAAGTTGGCTTGTTTAGGCTCAAGAAATGTATATATGTTTGATAGCAAGTTTGTTCTTTGTATTTATGCTTAATTGTCTTTAGATGAATTCGATGTCTAAGGAAGTTCTCACAAAATAAGCCATTTTTTAAGCCTTAATCATATCCGTTACCAGATTAGAAAGGTTAAAAGAGACAAAACAAATGCACTTACAAATCTGTTGTTAATTCAGTTCACCCGTTGGTGTAAGAAGGTTTGGTATTGTATTGTTTACCAGACATATGTAGGATGAATGTGTAAAATAATATTGGCTTGCATTTTTATAACGGTAACGTAATCCTGAACTTATTTCTTTATCGTATGTCGTAAATTTTTACATTAGAAAAGAATTCATAAATGTTTTCTGTACATAATTACATCCGTCGTGTTAAGACTAGCGTCTCTCAGATCTTGATCAAAACTTTGACACAGTCTGGTTCCTTCAGTAAATCAAATGCTTTGCCTATTTCATCCAGTGAAATTTCATGAGTTACGAGCTCATCCAACCGAATCCCCTGGCAAAGAGAAAAATTAAAATGATTAAATTCTAATAGAATCGTGGATACAAATGTATGTCAAAGACCGTAACATATTTGAAGGAATATTACCAAATAGTTTTATTTCGCTAGGTTTTCTGCTCACAGACTGTTAGATATCTTACGTAAAGCATTTAGAGAAGTCATAAACCCTCTAGTTGTAGATGGGTATGTGATATCTAATCCTGGTTAAGGATCAAGTTGGTGGCTTAAAGATAGAATACAACACGTTTACGTGTTAACCTTTAATCGATAAACAACTATAGCCATGATAATTCAATTTTTCAGCTTTGATCAATTGATAAGAAGAATATGTGTTCAAAAATTTGTTAAGTTTCCCTTCAATTATGGTGGTTTATGATATCGACACCTGGATAAGGGCCTTCGTTGGTAGCTTGAATATGTATATATGAGCAGTTCATATGCACGTTTACGTGTTACTTGTATTGCTAAGCAACTATAGCATGACTGTTTAAATTGTTGTTATGTACCCTGTTTCAATTGACTGTGTTCATGTTCATGTTTTGTCCACCTTTTTTAGATCCATGATTATTTAACTGAGAGTTTTCTGACCCAAAGGTGTCAATCGAGGTTTGTAGCACCGGTGATTCTAAGAGTTGGCATAAGTGAAGATGGGGAATAAGATTGAGAAACATGTTGGTACCTTATTGACACAATTGTCAATTAAGATAGGCAGTTCGGACTTTGTTTTAATCCCTCCGAAAACAGACCCTTTTAGTGTTCGGCCCATCAATATGCTGTGGTAATCTATTTCTGTGCTCGGCTTGCTTCCTGCCCCTATTAAAACCGCAGTTCCCGTCCCCTAATATTTCATCAATCATGTTAGTAGAATCCAAAACACATATAATCGAGCAGTTAGTAAAGATTGAGTAGTTTTTATCGGTTTGTGTCACGTGGGTTGGATAAAGTGATATAGATGTGGTGCACAAGATTAAGACAAATTGGACTAAATCAAGAAATTTCTTGTATTCTTATGTATGTGAAGGGAACTTTCATACGACAGCTGTGATGGTATCGAGAGTTGGCTTAACATACTCGCGTAATGAATGTTATTGGAATGAGAATATTGAGGTTGATGTCGGGCAAATACTGAAACTATATAGGATTCATAACAATGGATCGGGAGATGAAAAACTAGGTACTTTTAATTGAGAATAATTTAAGGCAGTCAAGTAAGATGGTTTTGGCTTTAGATAATTATGTTGTAATTGAGGGTTAATTGAGGGTAGAGTGTGGCACAAAACTTGGATTTTGGGAGATCATTAGGAAGAGTTGTTCTCTTTAGCAACGGGGTAACCCTCGATCGGATAGAACGTATTGCGAGTTTTATATACATCTGCTCAGTGAAAACACGGACTGTTGGAATTCGGCCACGTCAGCTTCTTAACTGCTAACTAGTCAGTCATTTCGGAAGTTTATATATATAGATATATGTATGTACCGGTTTAGTAGATTCAAGGGCTTGCTGTGCCAAAGGGAGCGCTCCGGTGCACTCTATACAATAGTCGACGCCCATCCCGCCTGTGAGCTCTTTTACCAGGTCTGAAGCTGGCTTATTGCCTGGGTTTATGAAATCTGTCATTCCAAATGCCTTGCCTTTTTCGGCTTTCTTCATGTTTTTGTCAATGCCAATTATTTTCGATGCCCCTTGCAATCTAGCCCCCTCTATTGCCTATGTATCGTATTTCGAAGAAAATTAAAGTGAATAGATTTCATTTTCTGTAAAATGTAGCAGGAAATGCAGATCATGTATGCGACTCGGTACAATACCACATAACAGGTGTCGTTTCTAGTTCTCTTTATATGGAAAGTTAAAAGCTCTGATAATAAGCTTACCCCGAGACCAACAGCCCCAAGACCGATAACTGCGACAGAGGACCCTTTCTCAACCTTAGCATCCTTCCAAGGGGCCCCGTACCCGGTCGAAAACCCACAGGAGAATAAGCTAGCGTGTGGTAGCGGTAACCTAGTATCAGGGACCTTCACCGCGTAATTAACATCGACGACAGTGTATTCGGCCCATGTGGAGCAGCTGAAGAGGTGGTACAGCCTTTCGTTCGTTGCTGATCTGGCGGAGAACATCCTCGAAGTGCCGTCTGGCATAAGCCCACTTACGGGCATAGGGTAAGTCGGGCACACGTTTGTCTTCCCGGAGATGCAGTTGCTGCATACGTGGCACTCCCCTAGGAATGTCGGGATCACAATGTCTCCTTCCTTGAATTCGGATACTTGGGCCCCGATGCTCTCTACCACTCTGTTGAACGTAAAATTGGTAAATAAGAAAATTTTACGTATCAATTGAGTGAAAGACTGTAATTAGAGCTTGATATATATCATATATATATAATAAAATATTGGTAGAGTGATAATACAATACTTCGCTAAGTCGTGTTCTAAATTATTGTCATGTGTATGTATTTAATGATTAAAATAAATTCTAAATTATGAAAAATGAAAAGTCATAGTATACGTTGTGTATAAATATATGACACTAATTTAAGTGTAATGAATAATATATAAATGAAAAAGAGAATCCAAAGAGGTTTCCTTGCTTTTGACCCACAAATGTAATGGAATAATTATGTATTTCATTAAGTTACCTCTATTAATGCAAATAATAATGATTACTGGTAAAAAAATAGGTGAAATTATATTATATTCACCATTGCAAATTATAAATCGTATCATATATCATATATCATATACAATAATATAAAAAGAGAGCCTCAATCTTAAGTTTCCGCTAAGTGATGTGCCTTATTGTGCGTCACCATGTCATTATAATTGAATATGTATTTACTTTTAAGACATTATAAATCTTTAATGCCATTAGTCGTTGCAAATAAATGCATGATTGCTTTATGAATAATAAAATTCATAAATGTAATTAAATAATTTTAAATTTCATTAAAACTCACCTCTACTAATGGAAAAAAATTAATGATTACCATTACAAAAAGATAATAAGTGAAGTTATAACAATTTTCACCATTGTAAGATCATAAACAATATATTATCTCATGATGTCATCTCATATCATCATATATAATAAAATAAAATAAAAACAGAGCCTCAAAATCGTATTGCGCTAAGTGTCACCCCTAATAGCATGACATTTGTGCATCCTTATTTAATATACTTAGTATATTGATTTGATAATTTGGAAAATCAAAGGACTCTATAACTTTTAGTAATTGACCACTATTTTTAAATAGAAGAAAATGAAGACTTACAAATAAAAAGGCACAATAAATTGCATATAAACGTCCAGCTATACATATTCATGTACTTGTATTTTGCGAATATATAATTTTGTCATAATAATTTATTAAAAATATATTTAACACAAATCAAATAGCAAATCATAAAAATAAATTGCATATAAACGTCCACCTATACATATTTATGTACTTGTATTCTGCGAATATATAATTTTGTCATAATAATGTATTAAAAATATATTTAACACAAATCAAATAGCAAATCAGTTACTGCTTTTCTAATATTAACTCTCATCCAATTAGGTTGATTTTGAAAACATATGTCCTTGACAACAATTCTAATGAATATATGGTCACACCTATTTTTTTATGAAGATTGTTATTGTCATTGTTTCAAATTAATTGCAATAGCTACAAATCTTGCAATTGAAGTTGCTATTTAATTTTATTACCCGTTAGCTTCAGGTTGGTATAACCATATCCTATTACATAAAAATCCTATTACCAAGATTTGTATGTCATTACATAAAGATCCTATTACCAAGATTTGTATATTCTCTGCCGTCGTTTTTTTCGAAAAGATATAGCACAATATGTGTACATAATTCATACAAAGAAAGATGTATTTGAGTAATATTTTTCTATAGTTTGTGGAGCATTATATAATGCTTTTGATTGTTCTATCATGGAAGCGACACACTTTGGTTGTTCTTACTACATCAATTGAATTCCTGCAGAGGCATGAATAGTCTTAAAGACAGTAAGATATTCAAAGCTTAACCACTTTTTTTTTTTCATTTTTGAAATCATAGTTGATTTGTGTCATTTGATTATATAAAATTGTATTTCCTTTTCATCGATGTGTTCTACTTTTTTCTCATCAATGCATAGTTATGCTATAATTGTTCGATTTGGTAATGAGCTAGGTTACTATAAGTCAAAAGAGAACATGACAATGTATAGTTCACACTTGGATAATATTTAAACCTCCTTTATGTCAGAAAAACTTAGAAGAAAAAAAAATTTGAGAGTGAAAAATTAAAGAGATTTAATTGCGGAGAGAGTAAAAAATTAAAAAAGATCTAATTGTGGAGAATTTCATATCCATTGATGGTCAAAATGTTGCACCTTTTTGCATAGGTGCTCGAAGATAACCTCAACTAAAATATTATTTGAAATTTTTTATTCTTTGTGAATAATGTTGCGCAAGGTTTTACCTAAAGGTGTAGATTAGTTGGTCCTACCCGCATGTATGCACCACCATATTCTAGGTGCGGGTGATCCAAAATAGGAATTATGAGTCTAAAACTACTATCGTCATGTTAAATAATTAATGTAGTGTATGGTATCACTTTTGCAACAAGTAACACTCCCACATGGCCACATATATGTGTTGTGTACTATATGTATATACATTAATATTGTATATGAATACAGGTAAAAATTTTATATTGTTTATATATTATTAAAATAAAAATATTCCATGTATGTATATATTTAAAATATTTCAAATTCTAAAAGAACAACTAATTCAGTATAATAAAAATAGTAGAACTGCTCATGTTAAAAAAATAATATAATTTTCATGTTTGATAATCTATTAAAATCATGTATAATTTAATACTACCCCAAGAAATAACATAATAAAATAGCTTAAAAATGATCCTTACAACGCATGGGTTACAAACTAGTAATATTAAAAGTTGTAGGCCATTGAACCAAAGTGACGATAAAATCTAAAGTATATTTGTTTATGTTATTAAACTCATGTAATAGAGAAATGTGGAAATTAGAGACTGAATCTTTTTATCTTCTATTAATTTAATTTAAATTGTGCAAATGTGACAACAAATTAAAAGTAACACTTGGTGTAAAATTAGTATGGGATTCCGCTTGCAGTACATATTATATGATATGCACATAAATTTTACTTAATTGTGATACAGAATATGCATGAAATAGTCTTATTCACTAAGGTGAGTAGCAGGAAAGACTGATATGAGTTATAGGTATAATGCATAAATATCACATTATTGTTTTACTAAAATTAATATGACATAAATTTATTAATTATCGCATTATTAACTACAGCAAAAGTAATAGACATTCTATATCTGATAACTCATTTTTTATGTAACAATAAATGTAGAAAAAAAAAAACATTACAAAAGCTGCCCAAACTCTTGTGCATTCAGATACTTTAATTAGGTATTTTTTTATTAAAAAAAATAATAATTCACAAAAACCATTGGCACATACAATCAATTCTAGTTTTAATTATAGCTGTATCTAGTGATAAATGATAAGAACTTGTTAGCCTCCAAAGCTACAAGTTTTATTGTCTTTCCAAGTACTCATTATATATTGACTAACTTTTGACCAAATTTTTTGTTGCTTGTCTCTTGGAGAAATGCATGAACAAGGAAGGGATGGGTGAAGAAGATGGGGACATGGGCCCACCATACTTAGAAAAATAGATAGAGACATATTCCTAAAATGGATTGAGGGTCACATATATTATTAGTTGAAGTTTTGGATAATCTCAAGAAACTAAATATGGGCAAATTCAAGGATTCAACTTAGTGCTCATCACTATATCTTTGGAGGTGGTAGAGGTTGTTAGCTTGTCATAAATCTTATTTAATTGAATTTTTGTTGTTTCACAATGGTGGAGTGTCCATGTCATTTAGCATATTGCACAAAGTTATTGGCTTCATATGTGTTAATATCGGATTGGTTTGATTATATTTTATAAGTACAAAATTATATTTTTAAATTAAAAATAAAATTATATATTTTTAAGTTATATTATTAGTATAATGGGTGTGTTTGTTTTTAAGTGACAAAAATATATTTTTTTGTATTGAAAATAGTTACAAGTAGTTTGTATTAGTATAAAATTGGAGAATTTTTTTTTTTTTTTGAAAAAATATAAATTTAAACAGAAAAATCAAAACACATAAAAGGTGGCTCTCTCTCTCATTCAACGCTGATAAATAAAAATAAAAAAATTAAATTTATTATTGATGTGAATTCAATAGAAATAATGGGCTAAAAACCAATAAATAAATACGAATATATATCGAATATGACTAAGAAAATATATCAAATTACAGTTTTGCATTTTCTCGTTCTCAAAACTAAAATTTATTAGACAATCAATCCTCCACAACTCTTTACATTCTTAGTACACCCTTTTTTTTTTTTTTTTTTTTAATACGGGGTTTTCGGCGAATTGTGTCGTCAAACTAGTCTACAGGTTCTGTATCTCGCATTCACGATAATTTTTAACACGGACCAGGGTTCAATCTAGCAAGCTAAGGGGTGCGGCCCCACGTGTGTCATATGTGAATCAAACTCCCTGTACCGGTTATTCGATAACTAGGCCGACCCCTTTGAGTTCTTAGTACGCCCTTTCATATATCACTATCTTCACTCCAAATATTAATTGACTTATAAGTATTTTAATAAAGCATAATTTACTAAAATATAATTGTTTTTCCATAATTAAGGCTGTTTAATACCTATGTGAATCCGTGGGCATTTATTTAAGGAAAGCATGAAAGAAATGGAGCAAATACCATGCCATTTTTTCACTGATTACGATATGATATTGATATTGCATTTTGTACTGTTCCTTATATCAGCAGTATTGTTACTCTATTTTTGTATGATGATTACCTTTTTTGGTGATATCTAATCCGTATCATTATTATATTTGAATGGACACAGAGTTGTAGGCAATTGTAAAAAAGTAATTCGAACGTCCAAATTAGCACACAGTTTTAAGGAAAAATAACAAATAATATTCCAAATTTTGAATCCAGTACAAATATCTAATGCTTAGTTTGAAAATATTGATGCTTTAGATAATCCGTTTCTCAAAATTAATTTTGAAAATTGTTTCAAAAATCAAATATAATACTTTTGTTTCGTAAATAAATGTTAAAGTTATTTTGGTGAGTAGTTTAGTATTTGATAAATTAAGACTTTTTATTGTAAAAAAATAAATAAATAGGTGTATATGGAAAATGCAATAAATATTATTGAGGTTATTTTGGTAATTAACAATAGATAAAATAGAAGTAACTTTTAAAAGGACCCCCAGATTGCTTCGAAAAGCAACTATATAAAAAAAAGAAGCAGATAATTAAAATCAACTATTTTAAAGTTTACTAAATACGTTTTGGTATAAGTTTTAAGGGAAAAAAAAACTGAAACAAATTATGAAAAATTATTCCAAAATTGCTCAAATATTTAGTTCATTGGAAGCCATATGTCTGACTAATATTTAGATAAGGGGTGATCAATCTCCCACCAAGATGTTGATAATTTTGACAAAATAGAAAATAAAATAATAAAAAATCAAAAGGGCTTAATCTCGTTGGATCTGGGGATAATGAATTACCAATCTCTTTAGAAACATTTGATCAACATTCAAACTTGATCGATGATGATAAATCTACGATAGACAATCTCACTTGCAGGCATGACACCAATCGAAACAAGCAAACAGTATCCAACCCGCATCAGACCCAACAAATTCTACGCACGCCGGTCCCATACCTACCCAAAGCCCATGATGTGCAATTGGGTTGGGTCTGAAACTTTGCACACCCGACCCGCACACGGGCAGTCCGATCGTTAGCTGCCAACATACACACCAAGACAATCGATTGACTCGTGGATAAATCCAACTCGTAGCTGTAGTCACAGCCATGCCAGTATTACAAACATGCGATCCCTGACCCACAACCATCACCATATTGCTTAGACCCATTACTGGGAATTGGAGTCAACGCATCAAAGTGGCCAACTGACTCCTCTCTCTCTCTCTCTCTCTTTCTCTCTCTCCACTGACACAAACTCAGTGCCAAAGTCTGTACAGCAACAGGAGAATTACCACTACCAGGAACAGTTACCATCTTTGTGGGACCCTCCTTCACTAAATTTTTACCACCACTGTAAAAATTGATTGCTCAGCAG
>MKEJ01059708.1:0-27060 GCA_001753735.1 Embelia ribes
CAATGACATAGAATAACTTTAAATGTCACAATTGATCATAAAATAATTTA
The DNA here is from genome assembly GCA_001753735.1 of Embelia ribes. Taxonomy (NCBI): domain Eukaryota; kingdom Viridiplantae; phylum Streptophyta; class Magnoliopsida; order Ericales; family Primulaceae; genus Embelia; species Embelia ribes. Next base: position 51 of record MKEJ01059708.1, read on the forward strand.
AAGATATTAAACTGATATTGTATTCATATATCAAAATTATCAGTTTACAAAATATTAGATTCCAGAAAATTTCGGGTTCTTACAGAGCTTGTCATGACCCGAATTTTTCTATAAAAACCCAGGGACGTTAGATTGTGTGATAAAAGAAATAAAGTAATACAAATCAAAATCAACGATAATTGAATATGAAAATAGATATGGAGGTCAATCCATATTTCCACGAGACCAATATACAACAAAATCTGAATATGTACATATTATTCCAATAATAACTACAGTATCTTAGAGTGGTTACTATAGTCCGGCTTCAATTTACATATATGTACGTAGCGGAAGAAAAAGTTGAAAGGCCAGCGCCAACACTACACAAAATAAAAAAGTAGGAATGCCAACACCAACACTATACAAAAGAAAGTCTCAAGCTAAATGCTTGAAAAAAATAAATGTACATATCCAACTTTGCTACAACTTCAACAATAAAATAAACATGTATATCGAAGACCACGACTACAAGTACTACTAAGGCCTTATTTGAAGCCATGCCTAAGCATGATCATCTCTAATCTCCGAGCTTGTAAACAATTTAATATACAATATACGAAAAGGAGAAAAAGAAAACGGGTCAGACGACCAATCAACAATTTAAGTGTGAGACTACGAGGTCTCGATAAGTATGTACATACTACAACAAAATAAAGTATGAACGTGCTTTGGAAATAAGTAAATGATCATACTATCAACGATAATCATGAAAGTGATCATGAATGAACTACAAATGTTACGAATGTAAACATGTAAATACTTGTGTATAAGAATGAATACATGTTACCGACGAACATTACAACTACGACTACGACTCAAATCAAAAGTGGGATCGGTATATCTACAATTTCTCAAAAATGCTATGTTTCACCACCCAGTGTGATGCGACCTAGCCTTCATTAAACCGCTACCGAATGTGACGCGACCAATGAAAAAATATCCTAGATCTGGTTTCCCAACTTTTACGGTAAGGCTGTATGATCTCATTGCTTTCTATGAATTTTATAAAATCGATACTATGTCCCGAAAAGAAATAGAAAGTGAATCAATTTTCTATTAATGCTAATGTTATGATAAACTATCACGATACAACGAATTCATGATGTTCATGTTTTTCAAAACTCCACGAATGGCTATGCTTTTATTTCTATGATAAGCATGCCCTTTTTAACCATTCATAATATAGCCTATGAATATATACAACGAAAATATTCATGAATACATAACAACACACCCACACTCTTGATATATAAATTGCTAGTCGCAATCTACCCATACCTACGAAGCCTCCTAAAGTCCCCGATGAAGTCTAGAAATTTTTTCTCGAAATCCCTTTTCTTGCACCTCGGGATTGATCTAGTTACGAGTCCCGTATGATCTTGAACCTAGACAAAAAGATAGTATATAAGTCATCAAGAAGAAAATGTACCAATTTAATTTCATGAGTCAAAATGACACGCAAATCGAGGTAGAATAAGCAAGAAAAGATATTAGGAAAACTTACGTCAAAATGTTCCTACTGAGATGAGGAGTCTGGACATTTAGGTTTGAGGCTTGGAGAGTGAGCAAAACTAGATGATTTAAGCCAAAATATGGAAAATCTCTCCACTTCGTGCTTGGTATAAAATGAAAGAATAAGGAAGAAGTGTTTGAGTCAACACTTTTTAGTCTGGAGTTGACCAGTTGGATCTATCTGTCTAAACTTTTGAATTGATCCAACAATTAGTTGGATCGATCGGACCTTTGAGAATTTTATCTTCCCACAACTTTTGTCGATAGCTATCGAAAATACTCATAATCACTCATAGATACTAATAGAAGTATTTTTCAACTTCCGAAAAACCATTTGAGTGCTTAAAACTCATTGCACGCGACTTAAGATGACTACCGATAAACCCCGACAAAATGTTCCAAATGACAATCAAAACCACTACGAATGGATTCCTACGACCTTAAGAAATATGCCATGACTACGAGGTAGATGCAACACTATGAATGCATCACCACGACGACAAGTCATAGTCTACAACTACGATATGCATATTGCAACAGCGAAAGGCATACGACGACTACGAATGCAACTAACAATGACTACGAATGTAACAATGAGAATAAATAATATCATTAAGGGAAATTAGTAATATTATTTATTAGCGAAAATTTTATATGAATTTCCAAGACATTACAGAGCTTGTATTCACAACTTGAACACAATTCCTCTCAAACTACCCAATACTCATTCAAGAAAGAAATTGAAAGTATATAAACTATTTTCAAAGATTATAACAAGGTTTAATATGTAAATCTCACTCAAATAAACCCTTACAAATTGATATAAAAAGTTATACAATAATGAAAAGAGAATTTTGAGCTTTTAGTTTTTGGCTTTGAGCTTTTCTCTCTTGAAATAAATATTGTTTGTTAATTACATAGGAGAGTAATGAGAGTATATAATCAGATTTGGAAAGACATGCACATTGAGGATGTTGCTTATTATCTCTTGGAGAATCCGACACAAAATTGTATAATGGAAAGATGAAAATTGCATTGTCAAGAGTTGTGTAACTACCTTGAGTAGGGCGTCCAACTGCTGTACGTTGGCAAACTATCCGTCCGGCAACCGTCAAACACAGGAAAATTTCTTAGAATTTTTTCAACTTTTTGGCTCAAGTGTTAACCCTGGATATGTTTGTTCGCCGGTTTGTTCGTCGGCTTAATCCGTTGGACAGACAAAAAATCTATCCATTTAATTTGCCTCGAATCGTAACTTTTGGATTCCTTTCACACTTGATAATAAATTGATTTGAAATGTTAAAATCTGATATATACTCAACAAAAATATTAGTACATGAATAAGACAAGAATTGTGTATTTTTTACAATTTTGAAATAATCAAAAAATAATTTAATTTAATTTTAAAACTTTGGGGTAACAAGAAGTTTTATAGAACGACAGTAAGACGAGCTCGATCGTATGGATGTCGGTGTTGGACATAAAATAAAATAACACAAAATGGTGTGACCAAAATGCTACGTTGGATGGATGTGTGAGAATATACACAAGATAAGATTAAAAATGAAGCCTTCCTATCGAAAGTTTGAGGTGGATTGAACTGAGCATCGGATGACGAAGAGCGTCTAAAATTGTTTGTGCATGTAATAAAAACACATGTGATTGTTAAGATACAAAATTATACTATATAATATGTTAATTTTTTTTAAAAATATAAACAAAATATCGTTATTATTATATTATAAAAAATAACTGTTACTTTTACTGTTGGTAAAATAATGTAAAAAAAAATGCAAGATATATTTTATACGCAATTCCGATCAGAATTCAGGGGCATAATAGTCATTTCGCTGAAGCCTTCGTCTCTCTTCGTCCAAATCATCGCAAGCACATATAATCAGCTCGCATATTCTTACTCGTGTAATCTAACTCCCAATTCTCTCTCTCTGTGTATGTGTCTCTCCATCAACGCTTCATTTTTCGGGCTAATTTTACTCTAGAGCTCAGTGTTCTCTCGGTTTATTCTGATCTATGGAATTCGGAGCCCTAGAATTCAAAGTAATTGGAGAAAACTTGGGTTTTTTGTGTGAATTATCCATGAATTGTATTGATTTGCGGGTATTGGTATCGATTCAATGCCCTAGATTTCCAACATTTTGGGGAAATTGAAGAAATTAGGGTTCTGTGCTGGATTATCGATGAATTGTATTGATTAGCAGCAGTGGAGTAGATTCGAAACCCCAGACTTTCAAGGTAATTGGGAAATTAGGTTTCTTACTAGATTTTATATAAGTTATATTGATTACCCTTGAAGCTCTAGACTTCGAGATAATCGGAAAAATTAGTGTTACTTTACTGGACTATCGACTAATTGTACTGATTGGAAGCCCTAGATATCTATGTTATTGCAAAATTTTGGGTGCTTTTCTGGGTTACCTGTAAATTATATTGATTACCCAACATTGTTAATGATTTAAGCCCTAGATTTTGGGTTATTTGGAAAAGGTTGGATTTTTTTACTGGATGTGGTCGGGAGAAAGACAGGTCAAGATTGGCAGATCAAGAGGACCAGGGACTGAAGACGGCCCTGAGAATGAGTATGCGGCATGAGCCACCGGAGCCAAAGAGGAGCATGCCAAGGGAGGTCTCTGCTGGCGAAAGTGGTGAAGGCGATGAGGAGTCGCTGGAGATTAAGAACCGGAGGATTCAGCGGGAACTGATGGCAGCCACAGCAGAGAGGCGGATGATGGCCATGAGGAGTGTGGCAGCAGTGCCGATAGTGGAGAAGAGGGAGAAAGCTTCAGGCGATGCTGATACGGCTGAGAATTTGATTGGGAAAGATGTGAAGTTGGGGGAAGAGCTTTCGGTAGAAGAGGTGAATCAGCTGTTTTCAATGGTTTTCGGTAGCGAAGTCACTAGAGGTATCCTTGCACAATGGTGCAATCAGGGTATTAGGTACTTTTCGTTTGATTTGATTAGTTCCGATGTTAATTTGTTTGGGTTACGTTGAATTTTGCATTATTTGAGCTGATATACTGCATTCGACAGAGAATTGATAATCTAGACTTATCTGCAAGCTTTTAATTGTTAAAAACTCATTGGTTGGATCATATGTAATTTCTGAGTTTTGCTTTAGTAGTATGACCATATATCTAGATAACTTATTGTGTTAGTTTTTGTTAAGGCAAATGTTAACCTGGGGGCACTTGTTAAGGAGCATTAGTGGCTATCGGGCTACTGTTCCCTTACATTGATTTCCTAAGAGTATTGATATGGATCCTTTTAGAAGTCAAAATTTCTCTTTTGTATTAATTCTTTTACAATGTAGTCATCAATAAATACACACCAATTGGGTAACTAAATTTACGATGAATTCAAATACAGGAAAAGGACATTCTTTTTAATTTTTTAAAATAATTTTGTTGTAATCCATTGACTGTGGCAATATATAAATCAGCCAGTAAAAATCTACCTGTATCATTTTGTACATAAAATTAGGTATGACCGTAGTAGAAAGATTGTATGAAGCATTGAATTACATGCAATTGGACACTGTACTACAAGGCCATATATACAAAATTTATAGTTGCAAGTATAGAGTTAACGTTGTTGTTCCGAAAAGGAATTGTTATTATCAGTTGTTGTTAGTTAAATTTGTAATTGGCTAAGAAGCACAAACACGGAAAAAAAATGTGGATTCAGACATGGACATTGACACAGATTCAACAACTTTTAAAAATGTCAGATGCGGTAAGGGGGGGATTCGTGGTGCGGACACAGACACAAATTCAGTTTAGGGTTTGTTCATTGCTTTTAAAATTTAATATTATGTAAATATCTCTCTAAGCCCCGAATTAAGAAAAGTTATTGCAAAATGACCTACAATTGTGTCCATTGCGTGTTGGTCACGTGTCCACCGCGAGACAAGTGTGTGTCTAATATTTAAATAATTTTGGAATTTCAGACTCGACACGTGGAGTGTTTGACACATAATTAGCCGGTCCCCATGCTAATCTGAATTTGCAATGAGTGTACCATGGATACGGCACCCAATTTGGTGGATACGTACTTAATTGGGATTAGATTTTGAAGTATTTAATGCTTAGTATTTGTTGTTTTTAGATCAATTGATGAGCTAGATGATGTGTGCTAATAGTTGAGAAGAGGTTTTATATTAGAAATTTGAGAAGAGTCTATGCAGATGCTTAAATGCTCAAGCAACACCCCTTAAAACAAAGATATTGATTTCTCTTTGCCATATAGATTATTACCGACCAATTATCATATATTCATATCCTAACAACTGGTTATGCTCTTTAGGCCTCACATTAACCAAATTTCGTTGTGTAAATTATGTGAAGTCTAAAGAGATGCAGATCATGGTATCTATTTTAGTATAAAAGAGGTCCAGTATTAGGGGTGCCTTTTGCAATGTATTAACGTTGCCCTTGAGCCAATTGGCAATTGACGTAAATGCATTCTTATGCTTATAGCTAATAGACTTGCCCATTGCAATCCTCTGTGAGAGCTTCATTATCATTATTGTTGGGGGCCTAATGTACACGAGTTATGCGGTTATACCTATTCTAGCTTCGCTTTGCTATCGGTTCAAAGCAAGCACTGATGGAAATTTATTGCCGTCTTACCCGTTACAGATCTAACTACTGTGGCAAATAGTATCAATAGTGACTTCTATAACCCATCTTTAATTACCTTTATTTGCTTATTGGCTTATGGAGCTGACACTTGTCCATGCAATCAAAAGTTTTTTGGAAATAAGAGATTAGTGAAAATTAGCGTGGAACAGGAGAAATTACATTTGAATTTAGTGCAACTTGATTATATACCCTTTCTTAAGTGTAAGTTCTTGTCTTGTGACTCTGGTCATATTTGTTTTATACTGGCATTAACATTGAAACGGGTCATAAATTGCCGTTCTGTATAAGTTTACACATACCCCATGAAAGAACATAAGAATTCAATCTTGAATTAGAATTTAACCTTTTAACAACTTTCAAGTTTTTGAGATGCTTTTTTGGTAATTAACAAAATGCAATGGGTGACGTATTTGGCATTTTTATGTGCACGATAGAGTATCTTTTAAGGCTTAAATTACATTTCCATTGATAGAATCTAGGCTGAGCATATGCCATTGAATAGAGTGATTTTTGGCATATTTCGTTTCGGCAATATGTTTAATCAAGGTAGGGTCTAACAAGGGATGGCATGGTTATGAACTTATGATTGCTCTCCTTTACTAAAGAGCCCTTATCAATGATATAACTCTGAACAAAACACATGCTAGTGTTTTGTTTCTTCTGAATTGACATTTACATTCTGCAGATTGAAGTTTTCCCTCAATGTTATTCTTCTTCTGTTGTCATTGGACCGTAAACTTCGTCAAAGCATTGTACCTTTTACATGCTAATGCTTTGAGATTTTTCCTACAGGTTTAGCCCTGATCCAGAAACGTCTATGGGCCTAGTGCAGCATGAAGGTGGGCCTTGTGGCGTATTAGCGGCTATACAAGTAAGGCCTTGACATTTCATTTGATAAAATATAGTCTTTTTCTACTTCCTGCGCTAGTGATTTGTTAATATCAAAACTGCTTGATTATTGCTCATGTGGTTTATTCTTGCCAACTTTGTGATCTGATTCATTATAGGACTGATATGTATATATTCTTGAATTTTGTCAAGTATTGGTACATTTGCATGTTCTTTTTTGTTAAATGTGACTCTTTGTCATAGTTATATTGTTGTTGTACTTTGGGAAAAATGAATCAAAAGGTTATAAATATATTTATTAATGCTTATAGACTTTATAGCATTATTCTTTTGTACCCGAGTACGTCATAAACATTAATTGGAATCTAAAAGTATAGAACCTTTTTTTTTTTTTTTTGCTGCTCCTGTTTTTAAATTCAAAGGAAACGGTAGAGTTAGATGATAATGGCATACAAGTGTAAGTTCACAATAACAAATAATGTAGGGAGCTTACATAATGTATAATTTTGTTCTTTTATCTTGGCTACCTTTGGTTCTTTTCTGTTTGAGGTTGCATCAATTGCTCTGACCTATCGAAATGGCTCAGAAATCAGGAAAACCGGTGGAACAATGCATAACAAGCTCTTTTACATCAATCCTTTACCAATTGATTTTCACCATCTTTTTCTTTTAGATGTTTTTCATTTACGAAACCAGAAACTTTTCATTGTACGAATAGAGTAAAACGTCTGTGCAGAAAGTTGTATAGTAATAGTTCCTGTGATCTGATGTTGCACAATCATTTGTCTTTTTCACCTATTTGAACCTGTTTTGCATATCCTATTCTTTGCGGCAATTATCTCATTGTTTATTTTGCTGTTTCCCGACAAAGTTTCCATTTGATTTTGCAGGCTTTCGTTTTCAAATATCTTCTGTTTTCTCCGGATGCTAGAACTAAGATGCCTAGTTTGGGATCAAGTAGAGCTGCAGCTGAGTCTATTGCACTTGATGATATTGTACATTTTCTTACTGAAGAGACAAAGTCGAGGTATGTTGAATTTTGCTGTTGGGCTTACTAATGGATGCATTGATGTCAAGCTACTTGGCATATAATATACCTAAGGATTAGGTTTAAAGCAATTTTTTTGTCCTATAATTAACTTATTTATTTATTTGTTTGTTTATTGTTTCTGAAGTGGTGAAAGATGAATGATAGCGTGCGTTTTGCGGCATATAAACTGAGAGGGCTATGTATGATCAGATATTAACTTCACTCATCCATTCTGAAAAATAAATAAATGAGAAAGGATAGTTTTCTGCTTGTATAGGTTCAAAAAGGATTGGAGTTGGATGATGTAGAATGTCATGGTAAATGATTAAGCTGGTTGGTGACTATATTTCATGCTATCTTTTTCTCTTTGATGGTTGATCTCGTATTTTAACAGAAAACTTATGTAGAAACACAACTAACGTTTATTTGTGGATTGTAACAGAAAGTTACATACAATCCCCAGAAGTATCTTTCAATGTAATGAAAAGGAAAATAAATCTTTCAATGTAATGAAAAGGAAAATACTGGTTTATATTTTTCTTCAGATAGCTATATACCGTGACCTCTTCACATCAATTCTTTGTCTTTTGTTTCTTATTCAATTTATACGGTTTGATCATATTTTAAACTTGATTATGTTGCTGTCACATGTACCAAGTTTTAGACTGTTTGACGTGCACCACTCGTAATTTTCTCCTTAGCCCTGTAAGTTTTAGTGTTGTTTTTGTCAGGGATTTACTGGTTTTCCTTTTTTTAAATCTCGTGTAGCTAGTAAAGAAAAACCTTATATAAAATCGATTTGAAAGTGCTGAGTTGTTGAACCATGTTGCTATTGTTTTGGATGATATATTTTTTTTTTCTAGATCTATCAGTAGAGCCTTCCTTGAGGGTTTAAGAAAAGAAATATGACGTGAACTCGGAATTTTTTTTGCAGAGCCTTGGTTAGAAGTCTGTGCGAGATTTTGTTTGAGTGTGGAGGTAATAATTGGGCTGTTATTGCTACTTTAAATGTTCTCAACCATGACAATGAAGGATTAGAAAGCAACTCCGAGGATGAGGTAAGTTGCAGACACAAGGGTGCCCCATTATTCAAGTTCTGCTAAGTATTTTTTTGGACCGACTCTCTCTCATGCGCGTTGCTTTTAAAATTTTCAGGTTATTGCAAAAGCTCTTGAAGGTCTGGTGATTGAATCAGGCTCCGACTTGCAGAAAGTTTTGAGAGTTGAGTCATATAGCTCACAGGCTTCTGCATGTCAGAGGCTTTATGCAATGCTTCCTGTTTTCCGCAGTCGCATGGGGGCATTGCTGTTTCTAATTTCTGCATTGCTTTCTCGAGGATTGGTACGTTTATACTTTCCTCGCTGTATCTATTATCTCACCCCAATCATAGCAAAAGGAGAGGCTTCTGGAAAGCAATTAAAAATTATTTGGGTGCAAGAAATTGTGGCGAAATAGATGTAGAACATTCAAATTTGACTTTCTTTTGTTTATCCAGTCTAATTATTTAAATTCTTAAGGGCTCAAATTACGAGTTTTAGAAATTAGTATGTGTAATATACCAACCCTACTTTTAACACTTATATGGCTGTTTTTCACGCTTAACGTAAAGTGGCAAGCAGAAAGTTAGGCTATAACATGTTGGTGTTTATCCTTGTGCGTCTCATGTAAACAGGATATATTTTGATTTCTTTCAAATGTGGATTTGGGAAACCCTCATTGAATGGAGATTTCTTTTGTGCCTGATTTCGTTACGAAGTTGATAAACAACAGTTTCTTTCTTTCTTTTCTTTTTTGTTCTTTTGTTATTCCATTTTCTTTTTGGTTTGTGGGTGGGAGGTGTGACTGTCATGGTTGAAGGCCTTTATTTTTCTTTTTACACGGGTCTGCGCATTTGGCGGTTTTTCCTTTTTTATGAAATTTACACCAGTTATGCACGTACAAAATTTTGTTATTTAAATCAATTGCAGGATTTAGTTGAGGCTGACAGGGATGATCGTAGTCAATCTTTAGTCACTGCTCCATTTGGACATGCATCACAGGTATCAGCGATTCTGCAGACTATCGGTTTTTCTCATATCCATACTCCAAGTGCTTGTCACTGCTTAATCACGTATTTGAATCTGTGTTATCATTCTCTATCAACAGGAAATTGTGAACCTGCTTCTAAGCGGACAGGCGGTGGCCCACGTCTTTGACGGGAGGATGGATTTAGGTGGCGAAATGTTCCTCAAGGGCATATCCAGTAATGTTGAAGTCGGTTTCCTCACTTTGCTAGAATCACTAAACTTTTGTAAAGTTGGCCAGAACCTCAAGTGCCCAAAATGGCCCATATGGGTAGTTGGTAGTGAATCTCATTACAGCGTCCTCTTTGGTCTCGACACTTCAGTCCAAAATGAGAACGAATTTGAAGGGAGGGAGTCTCTTATTCGAAGAGCTTTCGATGCTCAAGATCAGAGTGGGGGCGGTGGCTTCATCAATGCAGAAGGGTTTCACCAAATCCTCAAAGAAACAAATATTAACCTCCCATCGGATAAGCTCAATCACCTCACTAGCTCGGGATTTGTCATGTGGAGTGAGTTCTTGCAAGTGTTGTTGGATTTAGATAAGAGTTTAGGTGGGTTAAAAGATTCGACGGGACTAATGGGTAAGAAGGTTTTCGAAATTTTCCATTTTAACGGGATTGCGAAATCGGATTTGAATGGTAGTTTAGTAGCTTCCGGAAGTGAGACGCCTATACAAAGACCTAGGCTTACGAAATTGAGGGTTTCGGTTCCTCCTAGATGGAACCCTGAAGAGTTTATGGTGGATGTAAAATTATCCTCGGAATCTAGCTCGAAGGACAATGATACTGAGGTGTCGAAGCCTGAGCCACCTCAGCACGCACCTTTGGTGGATTGCATTAGAACCCGGTGGCCGCGTGCCGCTTGTAATTGGATAGGAGATCCACCTAGTATTGTTTAAACAACTTGGTGATTGTACACTCCCAACATCTTTTTTTATCTGCATTTTGTTTAGTTCGATTTTGTGCTGCCATGCCAAGGAATTTTGTCTGCGTAATTTCACCCCTCTGGATCAAAAGCTTTTTTGATTTCTCTGTTCTGGTTATTTTTCCCAAAATAGTGTGATAATTTGGGTTCTCTGATCCCTTGAGAACCTTATAATGTAAAAAACTTAATGTTTCTTCCACAATTTTCTTAAGCAACTCATGTATTGCGGCATTATCTTTGTAAGCTTCTCTGATCCCATTTACTAATTCCAGAGTTGGACCAGTTATAGTGAGAGCCATGTATTATACTCCTTGCTTTTCCATTCTTGATAAGATCTGCTACTTTATTTTGATTCCCCTGTTTGTAATCAATTATAAAATGGTAGCCTGATAAGGTAGTAATCCACTTCTATCGAGGAGGAGTTTCAACCTTTTATTCCGGCAAGTACTCGAGACTCTGGTAAATCTGTTTCTACCATGAATTATTGCCCTAAAATATAATGCCTCCATTTCTTTACTGCTTGAACCAAAGTATATAGCTCTTTCTCATAGCTTGATAAATGAAGTAACCTGCCCTTAAGAGCTTTACTATAATATGCTGTTGATCTCCTTCCCTCCATACGAAAAGCTCCGATTCCCAAACCAGAAGCATCACATTCAATTACAAAAGGCTTGGTAAAATTGGGTAGGGCTAGGACTGGAGGTTCAGTCACAGCGCCTTTTAGGTTTTCAAATGCTTCGGTGGCTTGAATAGTCTATTTGAAAGCATTCTTTTTCAAAAGTTCAGTTAGGGTCCTGGATATTCTTCTAGTCTTGAATAAGTCCTCTATAATACCCAGTCAAACCCAAAAATCCTCTTAGATAAATGCACCATTTTAACATGTCTTGTATCTTCATAGGATCTACCTTCACTCCCTTTCCTAAAATCAAATGGCCCAAGTATTTTATTTCTGGAAGGCCAAACTACACTTACTAGCTGAACAAACAGTTGAGGTTTTCTCATTAGTTCCAATGTCAGTCTTAGGTATTCGACATGAGAATTAATATCAACATTGTATACCAATAAGTCTTAAAAAAATACCAACACAAATTTTTTTTAATTAAGATTTAAATACTTCAATCATAAGGCTCTAAAAGATTGTTAGAGCATTAGTAAGCCCAAAAGGTATCACCAAGTATCATAATGTTCTTAATGGGTTCTGAATGCAGTTTCTAAGATGTCCTCTGTTGCCATTCTAATTTGGTGGTATCCAGATCTGAGATCTGGGTTCGTAAACACTTTAGCTTCTACTAGTTCATACTATAGCTCATCTACAACTAGTATAGGAAATTTTTCTTTAATAGTTACCTAGTTCAAAGCCCAGTAATCAATGCACATTCTCTATGATCCATCTGCCTTCTTCACTAATAAGACTGGGGATGAAAAAGGGGACTGGTTGGTCCTTATGAATCCTATTATTAGCAACTCATATACCAATTTTTCAATTTCTCCCTTTTGATAATGTGGATATTTATAGGGCCTTACACAAATAGGATTGCACCCTTGTTGCAAGGTTATATGATGCTCATGTCCCTTCCAAGGAGGTTAACCCTAAGGTTCCCCAAATATATCCTGGTAATCCTAGATCAGACCCTTTAGGAAGTGGGGAATTGGTATGGTTTTTTCTGCCCCTTTAATAACCAACTATAGAAACAATCCCTTGATACTCCATTTCTTCCCTTCTTTGTATTCCAACATCTAAATTTTCTTTGCTTTAGGCTTCAATCATTGGAGATTAGTCTTGTCTTCCCCTTTTGTAATATAGATGGTTAATTTCTTAAAATCACACATCAATGGCCCTAGGTTCCTCAACCATTGTATCCCCATAATAGCATCAAACCCAATTAATGGTAGCAGTAGGAAATCCACTGTGAAAATATGCCATTTTTAGCTTAAGTGGTATTTTGTTACATTTCCCTTGGCTATGGAGAACCTCACCATTGGCCACTCTAACTTAGAAAGACCGGTGTTGTTAATGTGATCGGTTGAATTTGTTGGTAAATGTAGGTTCCAAAAAGTTTTAAGTACTTCCAGTATCTACTAATAAGGTGATCTGATTTCCTTAAATAGACGCCATTGATCTTAGGGAAGCAGATGAAGTAGATTCTGAGATAGCCTAGCATGTTATTTCAGGATTAGGGTATAGGTTGTAGATTGTTTATTCCTCTTCTATAGTTATATTTTCTTCACCCTGCTTGACTTCTTCTTCTTCTAAATCCATTTGTGAGGACATACCTTCTAACATGAACAATTTTCGGTATTTGCAAACATGCCCCTTCACCATATTTACTGCTTCTTCAAACTGACATTTAACTCTTCCAATTATCCTATCTATTTAACATTAATCAGCATACCCAAGGGATCCACAAATAGATGGAATTTAGACCCAGTTTGAAAATCAGTTATAAATTGCTCCTATACACCTATTGATCCTAAACTTATCATGTCTTGAAACTAGATAAAAGCCTTGCCTTCTAAGTACAAGGAAACTAAAGTCAACTTTTGATGTTCAGTGATGTTATAATGTATAAAGAACTGTTGTGCATTATAGATCTACTCTTCACATTTTTCCCCACTGAAAATGGGAAAATATAATTTAATTATCTTCATTTGTAGGTTGATAGACTCATTTAGGTACCTTTGTTGATACACTCTATTGGTAATTGGTATGCCATGTGGAAACATGGTTTGGCGGAGATATTGTGATGGTGGATGGAAACTTGGGAGTGAATAATAGTTAGGGATAGGGTTGGTAAAGCTAGGGTGGTTGTGGAAGGGGAAGTGACTTGGTTGTGGGGGAATTGGTGAGCTTACTGATTGAGGGAATAGTGTAAAATTAGTGTTCATCTGGAAAGGAAAATGTGAATTATGTGGGTTGTATAATGGAGAGGGTATAGGAATGTGTGGAGATGTTGTAGCTAAAAGGGTTTGGGTATATAGAATTGTGTGAGTTGTATGCATAATTGGTGAAGGAATTTGCCAAGGTGGAACTATTTGTGTGGGGTTTAGGATGCTAGCGAGTTATTTTGGTGAGGGCAAGCTTACAGGCACATGAGGGATGGAAAGTAAAGTTGCTAGTAATTTAGACATAAGAGTGGAATTTTGGCTCACCTCTACCTCAGAATTAGATATCTATGTAGACTCTTCTCTGTGCACACTTCACCTAATGAGCACCTCCATCTATTGGGAAATTGTTTGTAATAATGTCTTATACATCTTCTATTTCTCTTCCCTCTTCTGACTGTATGCTTGAATTTGTTGTTGTAGATGTTGCCTCTGCTCTTGTGACTGTTAAGCCACTAATTGGTGAAACTCTTCATGTGTAGATAGTACAATGGTTTAAATTTCTTTTGCTAGTTGCAACTGAGATCGCATTGTCATTAAGCATATTTGGCTTTGATAGGCTTTAATACCAAACTATTACAATCTTCAATGGAATAATAAAATTAAAAAATAATGATGTGTTAACAAATAATTTGCTGGGATGATAAAGGAAATTACAAAGATTTGATAACAACTAAAAGGAAAGTAGCAAAATTACAGAAATTAAATGTATGGAAAATTAGACTTAAACATCTCATAATAAACCCTAGCTAGTACAATAAGTTAATATTTATAGTGCTAGGGTTGAATAGGAATTTATTGAGTGCTTTATATGCTCTCTGTTCTACCAATAGTATCACGCCACCATTCTCAACTTTTGTGTTCTTGTTGAACAAGATTGTTATATTGCCTTCACACACTCACTCATGTGAGCTGAGATCTCACACCTCGTAGTTCCTTTTGGGCGCTCTGATCTGGTCTTCCCCAATTCAACTACATATGGTATATAACCGGCCTCTGGTTTAGGAATGACCACATTGATTTCATTTGATCCCTTTGTCTTCTCAATCAAACGGTCCTCATTGATCAAACCAACTTTACCAAACATATCCCCAAATTTACCCAATTTTGTAAACCTTAATTCCATTCGCTTTGTCTCTTATTTCTCTCTAACAAAGCTTCCTTCCTCACCTTCCTATGTTACACTTACAACAATGGTGGAAACTTCTTCAACTGGCCATGATCATCCTCTACTTATGCCTTATTCTTCCTATTTCTACGCATGTAAATAATTATTTTCTTTAAAGGTTGAATCTTTTCATTTTCACTAACCGGTTGTTCTTCTTCTGCTTTAGCTTGATTTACTAACTCACTTCCTTCACTTCTCTAGTGAGAGGTTTGATTACCCTGCTCCCCACACAACATCAGAATCGGGTTGAGGCTTTGATGGTATGGTACTCTCTCTCTCTCAAATTGGTTGCGTTTGTGTGTAAAGGTGTGATTGTTGTGTGCTGGATAATTAAAAATGGGCTGAGGAACAACTTTTTATAGTCATGCATAAGGAGGTTTCACTTTAGCCCAAAAGTACCTATTAAGAGATTTTAGTAAGTGTTGATGAGTTTGTAACTCCATAGAATGTAGAGAGCCATTCAATTACGAATAGAATGGTCGCCAAATGTTGCTAGAAGCTTTAAGCCATTCTTACAATTCCCGAAACTACTAGGGTCTTTCTGCAACTACTGAAATTAATTAATTAATTAATTATTTCAATTACAAAAATACTAAGTGTGTACCACACACGCGCCTAAGCCTTGATCTTGGACCAAGGACCTGACCTTACTAGAACCCGAAATCAGATAAGGACAAAGACGCATCTAAGGCGTCATGCGCCAACCAAGTACCAAGCTAAGGTCCCGAACCCAAGCCCAAATCCAGCCCTAGCCCTGGCCCAGCATGAGCTCTGCCGTGCCGGCCAGACAAATAGCGCATGCTTGTGTTGTGCTCCCATCTCCATGTGCATGTTATGTATTATATTGCATCCCTAACAAGCACATGTGATTGTATATATATGACCAATGGACTCTTTAATTCGTTGATTTGTTATAATTTCCACAATCACACCTCATTTTGAAATTAATTTTCAATCATACTATTCATGGTTTTGACGATGTAAATACACTATCTCGAAACTCGGGTAGCCTAAAATTATTTATGGACCCCACATAAAAATTGATCAAAATCAATTATTTTTATGAGCACCATCATCATAAATATACAAGGAAAATTGTAAATTTTTTGACAGAAAAATTGAGAGGGGTCCAGTCAATAATTGCTATGCTATTGACCTTTTCGGAGCCGGAGGCCTTAACGACATAAGAGCGGAGCTTTCAACACCAGACGAGAAGGAATATTCTATAACTGAGTGTACGGTTTTTTTCTAGCTTCCTCCAATATCATATGAAAATAAAGCAACTTATGGATCTCGTTTCCCACCCAAGTAAAATAAAAAAGAAACTCCTCATAATTATTCAAACCAAAATACAACCTAATAACATAGAAAATGATTTCAGTTACTCATCTAGATTACTTAAGGGAAGGGTTCACTACTGTATTCAAGGATTCCAGCTTTGAAAATGATTTTAGTTACTCATCTAAATGAGTTATATAAACTTTGCTTAAAATATAGCCTAAAATCCGCGACAAGTCAAACTTATAACATGCATAAGTTAAACACGACTTTTTTCCACCCTTAACCACTAACATTTGTCCACCAGCAAATTCAAAATTGTAATCGACAAGTTTTAGTTGTGAGATAAACAATCAACAAGTTTTCTGCAATGTTATTGCTACAAATTACAAAATAGAATTCAGTCCATACAAGCTAGCTACGTGAAATTGATTAGGGAAATTTTCAATTTCCCCCCGTCTTTTTTCACGAATTTCATTTTACTCTTATCGTTTTGATTGTTTTATTTTACACCAATCTTTTGCTTGAATTTCATTTTTCTCCTTGTAATATTCAGAAAAATATAATAATTATATCATAAAATTCATCGAGACGTCATATTTACCATTACACGATAATTGTTTCATGATTATCTACAAAACATACGATGCATTATGACATAACCAATATTTCATATTTCAAGTTCCAATTCATACACACTGTTCAAGTATATTATTATTAAAAATATATATCATAAAAAAGTTTAAGAAATTGTGAAAAATAATTTTAATACAAGATAATTGTTGTCAAATGGGCAAAATGGCAACCGTTGCCAAACTGAAGCATCAATGAAATTCGATAGGAGCAAACTAACTATATATCGTAATTTAATGTATCAAGGGTAAATAAGATATGCTAGGCAGATTACATTGCATGTGATAAATCATTAAGTACATTCAATACTATATTTAATTGTTTAATATTTTACCATAAAATATAAAAAAAACCAATGGTTTCTTATGTAAACTACCAAAATTGTTAACCCATTCTCAGCTTCCCAAATATTTCTTGCCAATAAAATATCTTCAAACTTAAAAGCTAACCAATAAAATATCTCTAGCAATTATGACATAAGAACTACTATATTGTCCAAAAGGGAGACAAAATAAAGTTTCAAATTATAAAATCACTGAAAAGACTTTCATGTGCCATGATGATGATGATGATCAACAAAGTCCCATCAATCTCAAAACCAGAATTCATCTAATCTCCCTCTCCCACCCTCTCTCTCTCTCGATCTCTCTTCATGGGGCGAGCAGCCAAGCTCCAGAACATAATTGGAGCCGTGAAAGACAGAATCTCCCAATCCAAAGCCGCCTTATTCGGCGATGCCCTCTCCCTCCACCTCGCTGTCCTACGTGCCACCACCCACGCACCCCACGAACCGCCAGAAGAAAAGCACGTGGCGGCTCTCCTCTCCCTGGGGGATTCTTCTCGCGCCACTGCATCTGCCCTGGTGGAGGCCCTGATGGACCGACTCCACCGGACCAGGTCCTCGGCCGTGGCCCTCAAGTGCCTGCTGACCATCCACCACGTCATCAAGCGTGGGCCGTTTATTCTCCAGGATCAGCTCTCCATCTTTCCCACCACCGGGGGACGGAACTACCTCAACCTTTCGGCTTTCCATGACCGCTCCTCCGCCGCCACCTGGGCCCTCTCCGCCTGGGTCAGGTAAGTAACATCAATTCTGAAAGCTAGAACCAAGAATTTAATTAATATGGTAAAAACATAGTAATATTTTTTTCGGTTGGTAATCACAAGTTTGGAAAAACTGTATTTTCATCAAAATGTAAAAAGTAAATTAAATCCATATACTTCAATTGAAAAAGTTGTATTTCGAAATATTGATTGAATATATTTATATATAAATAATAATTATTGTCAAAATAGACATCGTGTCCAGTGGCGAACATATGATTTTTGCCTACGGACACCAAGTCCAAAATTGTCTAGGTTGAAATTTAGGGGACATAATCGAACCTGTCAAATAAAAAGTAATGCTCTCTCCTCTCGAGCAACCAATGATCATCCTTAGAGAAGTGCAACTCTCTAAAGGATTCGTCAGAATTGTTTTCACGCAATATTTTTTTTTTTCCTTCTACAATAATTCTAGCTTGTTAATTTGTCCTAATAATGCAAATCTGCATTAAGTAATTACACACTTTTAAAAAATATATATATATAATCATCATGAATTAGAATGATTATATAATTATATTGTGAGAAATTTTGTTATGCTAATTCACGTTTTTAATGTTTGTAACCTCTCTCAATTACGTTGTGTTTACAAAACAATCTTCTTTCTCAGCCATTGAAAACATCTTACGGAACAAATTTTTTTTTTGCTCCGTTAAAAGAATTGTTTAGTAAGAACAATGTTATTTGAGATTAATGCAAGGTTTTAAATAACAGTGGCGGTTGTTGTACCGGTAATAGTAATGATGGCGATGTAACGGTTTCGGGGTGTAACAGTCGTAACGTAACGGTTGCGGAAAACGGAGCTGCAAAATTTTTTTAATTTCGCTCGATTAAACTAAAATTCAAAATCACGCAGTATTTATACCATAGAATTACATTTTTAACGGTTGCCGATATGGTACCGTAACGACTGATATAACTGATGTAACGGTCGTTACGGCTGCGAATTTCATTCTCGCCTCCGTAACGCCCCATAATAGTAGCAGCGACTCTCAAAACCGTTAAGTAACGGCATTACGTAACGGTAATGGCCGATGTTTAAAATCCTGGATTAATGTAACTTTTCCAACAGGTACTACGCCAGATATCTCGAGACCCTCCTGTCTACGTCCCGCACCCTAGGCTTCTTTCTATGCTCATCTTCATCTACACAAGAAAAAGAAGCTCAAGAACAAAGAATATCATCAATCACGAACCATGAGTTAATCAGGGATTTTGATTCCTTGGTCATATTTGTCGAAGAGATTTGCAAATTACCCAATTCCATACTTCTTGAATGCAACTTTCTTTTACACGAAGTGAAAAGTTCTCTTAGTAGCGACTACTTGTCAGCTGTTAATGAACTGTCATTACGACTCAGCGAGTTCAACGAGAGGGTGACATGTCTGAGTTTTAGAGACTCCTTTGATTTGGTATGTGCTTTGGAGAAGTTAGAAGATTGTAAAGAGAACCTAGATGAGTTGTTTGCTATTAAGAAGCCTTCAACAGAGATGTTATGGGCTTCGATTGACGATTTGAGGGATAAAACTGGTAGAAGGAGTGTTGGTAGAAATAATAGGAAGTTGATTAGCTTTGGCATGAAAGATAAGGGGATTGAGTCTGCTCGGTTCGATGGCCGAATCAAAGATTATGGTGACTCGGTGCGGTTCTCATCGTCGAGGTTTGAAACCAACAAGTTATCTTTTATGGTTTCAGAGTAGATTTATGAAATTATGGGGTTTAGATTGTAATTTTTTTGGTTTCTTTATAGAAGTGTGAATATTGTGTGTTGGCATTTTTATTGATTGCTTGCAGGGTTGGCCACTACTACTTTAATGAGAATTATAGAGTATAGCAAATGGTTCATTCAACACTCAACTTGAAAAAGATAAATGAAATAAAAATTATAAAAATCGGAAATACGAAGGTGTACAACTATACCAAGTTGCTACGTAATGAATTAATGTTTAATGTTAAAAAACAAGGGGGTCAGGTTATGGTTGATATGACTATTCAATATTAATGTGCGAGTAGTAATATGAATGCTCTATTTCTTTGGGCTATGGACAATATGTTAATTAACCACTAAGCTCAAATCTCAAAATAGTTGTACTCCATCTGTGTAACAATAATTGGATATTTGATTTGATACACAATTTTAAACAATTTTAAATTTAAATTCTATATTAAGGACAAATAATTAAGTTTATCCCTACTATTCCTTGATTTGATTTTATCCTAATAAGTAAGAAGAAATAATAATGACAATTCACTTTATTTAGTAATGATTGCATATATTTTAAAATGAAAATATTCAATTATTTTTAAATATCCCAATTTAGAAAAGTAGTTACTTATTTATGGACGAGGGTTTATTTAGAAACTAATAATTTTGAAAGTTATACTAATATTCTTTACCATATATTATATTCTTCAATAGTAATTTGTTATACTAAATAATACTATTAGATATTCTGTTCTTATGCAATTGGTAGCTTTGATTCTTTGGAAATTTCTTGCGGGTTTAATAATCATATATATGAAATCAGCATGTTCCAAAACTTATTTATCAAAACCATCTTATTTTAAAACTATTTAACAAAATCAAAATTTTTTGATATGAATCTGTGTTGGGGAATGACATGTTCATTAAATCCACCGTTAGAATGACTGATTTATGTATGATAGATTAATACCGAAGAAGATATCGTGTTTTCAGATATGGACTCACTGTTCCTTATCGTGGACAAAATGAATAAGTCATTCTTAACGAGTTCATGTCATATCAATCAGCTAATTTTGATAAATAATTTTAAAATTATATAATTTCTTGTTAAATAAATTTTGAAATAAGCTTGTGTTTGGGAAGTTAGTGGTAGGAGTAGTCTATAGAACCACTCATAGATATCACGAAAGCACTTCCACATAGAAGTACTAGCACTGGGAGATAAGATTCAAAGTCTCATTCTGAGGAATCAAATCTTTATTTTAGTATTAAAAGTAAAACCAAAAGAACAAAATGAAAAATAAGCAAGGCATAAGAAAGTACGGAAAACCACATCTCTGTGTCATATTTTGGGGAGCATTTCACTTGTTTGATGTCTAAACTACTAATTACTCAGTCATATAATAGATCAGGTTTGATCGCTACAAAATTTTAGATACAATTCAAAATGTAAATTTTTATATTTTGAAATTAAATATAAATTACCAACATATTCCTACAATCTTTTAGTCTTATTCATGTATTTAATCTAATCTAACTACTATATAAAAAGTACTAATGCTATGAAATATTTTATACACTTTTTATTCCAAGTATGTCATTTATCTTATGTCTTTATAACATAAATCATCATACCTAAAATTGTAAATTAATTAATTTTGATTTATATATTTTGTTAAGAGATAATACTTTATCTTTAAAGATCTAGATGGATAATTATCATAAAAAATAAAATTTAAGCAATTTAAATAAAAATATCAAAACTTAAGGAATTATAACTTAAAATTACTATCATATCTACCAAATTTAACAAAATATTTAAATATTATATAAAAAGTACTAACTTTATGGAATGTTTCATACATTTTTTATTCCAAGTATATAATTCATCTTGTTTCTTTATACCAAAAGTCAACATATCTAAAATTGTAAATTAATTAATTTTTACTTGCATATTTATTGTTAAGAAGCAATACTCTATCTTTAAATATTTAGATTGATAATTATTACAAACAATAAAATTTAAGCAATTTAAATAAGAATATCAAAACTTAAGAAATTACAACTTAAAATTACTAATGTCAACCAAACTTAACAAAATATTTAAATATTATATAAAAAATACTAATTCTACGAAATATTTCACACACTTTTTATTCCAAGTATGCCCTTCATCTTGTTTCTTTATAACAAAGTCAGCATACCTAAAATTGTAAATTAATTAATTTTGACTTGCATATTTAGTGTTAAGGAATAATACTCTATCTTTAAAGATTTAGATTGATAATTATTACAAATAATAAAATTTAAGCAATTTAAAATAAAAATATCAAAATTTAAGTAATTAGAACTTAAAATTACTCGCATATCAATCAAACTTAACAAAATATGTAAATGTCATATTAATTCTTAAAAGTACAAATTAGTAACACGAGTTCACGGAGGTACCTCAAAATTTCTATATGATGTATAATTAAAATTCCGACAAATGGTAATTAAAGCACTTCTATTTTTATTAAAATAATTATTCAAAATAAGTTTCGTTTTTACTCTTATGTTAGTATGCAATATTTTGTTAAATAGTACACCCTCCATTCCTTTTTAATTATCATTTTTTGTTAGAGAACATGAATTAAGAAATCATTAATTGACCACAATTGTACAGAATATAAACAATATTTTATTTTACAACCCTTCATTGAATACTAAAAGCATATAACTCTGATCTATTAATAAGGGTAAAATTAAAAAATATTTATATAATTAATATTTTATTAGTTTTTTAATGTACATTTAAAAATGAATAAAAAATTCTAAATTAACTATCAAAAAGGAATGGATAGATTAAATTTATAAATTACGTGAAAAATAAGTTTAGTTTTTTCTCTTAAGTTATTATGCAATATTTTGTTAAATAATATTTCCTGCGTTACTTTTTAATTATCATTTTTTGTTAAAACACATGAATTAAGAAATAGCCTTAATTGTAGAGAAAATAAATAATATTTTACTTTACAACCCTTCATTAAATACTCAAAGTATATCACTCTAATCCGTTAATAAAGGTAAAATTAGAAATATATATATATAATTAACGCTTTATTAGTTTTCTAAATATACGCTTAAAATGGAATAAAAAAATTTCTAAATAAACTATTGAAAAAGAATGGAAATGATAAATTTAAAAACTAGGTACAAATCACTTGTACCCTACTAGTACCTAATAAATAAGTGAGGGAAATAGTGTTCATGCCTTTCTGTTTATAATGATTATATATACCAAAATAAAAATGAACAAATTTATTTGATAAACCAATAAGGAAAGCGTCTAATTTGTGGGCGGATGGTGATATTTGTACGAGTAAGATGGTAAGATACGAAACTGAAGCAATTTAATATTTCTATAAATTTGACTTTGGTTTCCTAAACTTAGGGACCCTTATCTATTAATAATTTGATACAGTCAATTGATGGATATTCATTTACAAAGTATTACTTATAACAGCATGCATAAAAGGGTGCTTCTATTCTATCTAGGGAACTGAAAATGAAATAAAACTTTTGATCGACTTTGAGACGACCTTTTCCTTCCGAATTCAATCCATTTAAATCCAACAGGGTTATTTTATTTTTTATTTTGTAATATAATTGGGTTGTTCCGTACACATTTAACATAAATTAAAAAAGTAATACTTAGACAAAGTTTGTCGACGTTAAATAAATGTGATCCACAATTGTAACATAGTTTGGGAATGTTGGTTCTTACCTAACTTCAATCGATTGCTTTTAAAATTATTTTTAAAAACGGATATAATCTTAGTGTTTGATAAAAAAAAAATAAGAAATTATTGTGATGAGTAGTCTATTATTTGGTAAATGATGCTTTTTATTTAAAAAAAAAAAACCCCCCAAAAATAGGCATGTTTTGTAAATGAATAAAATTCAATTAAGATTATTTTAATAATTAATATTAGAAAAAGAAAAAGTAACTTTTAAAAGCAATTTTAAAATTGCTTCCAAAAACACTTTTGAAAAAATAATAGCATATTTAAAAAATAGGTGCTTTAAATTTACCACTATATTTTTTAAGGAAAAAAAAAAAAAAAGAAGCAAATCAGAAATAGTAACTCGAAAGTGGACCGTAATGTTTTTCCTATTTCAAAGGCCATCCTTTTAGTTAGCCAATCGTATACCAAAACAAGAACATGGTAAGCAAATAAATATCCCAGAAAAAGAAAAAGAGTTCATAAAAGAATTTGCCGATAGCCAATCACCAGTTAGAGGTAATGCGTTATTCTCGCAAGGTACATCAAGCGAAAAAGGCATCTAATAAAGTTCATTTTTAAGTTATACTAATATTAGATCATAGTTCCTCATAATTTCCTGTTGCAAAACTCACACCGAACACTATTCTTTGTTACACTTGCATACTAAAGAATACTCCTAAAAGCAAAAGATAGACCTTCATTCAAACCATAACTAGTAAATCTATTTCTTTTTCACTTAATATATATTTCAGATCAACACAATCACTCTGTAATTCCCTATATACTTCGCTCAAATTTTTTTCTGGAATATCTTTCATCCCTGTAGCAGTTTCCTAATAGTTTGCTGCTTTGCACTTCAAATTTTGTTTCTAGACAACATTGGTAATTTTTATTTATGTAAGATTCATATTTTAACTCCACTTATATATTTCACGATATATAATCCATCTCAAATCAAGATAAAGGAGGAGAGTTACCGAAGATTGACAGCTAGCTATAAATAGTCAAACAACTTGAAATAAAAACAAATAAGAATTTTGTTGGGGCATTTCCGACTCAGTAAGCACTATATCGGACCCCAAAAATGTGTTAAATTAGCAAGGATTGAGATGTTCCCTTTGCAACGCGCTACATCAAATCCCAAGTGTGGTGTTAAATGGAGGGAAGGGTTCTTATATTTGTATGGCAGGTGCTAGTAAAAAAGTTAGTTCCTGAAAATAGGATTTCTATGGCATCTTGGAACATCAGTTTTTTCACCAGTCAATTAATTGAGATTAGAGAAGTGGTGAATAGCAAAAAAATATTTTGTGTGTACAAGAGACTAAATAGATTGGTAAGAAATCTAGAGGTATAGTACTTTAGGGTTATAAGCTATGATACACAGGTAAAGATAAAAATAAAAACATGGTGAGAATAACTATTTAAAATCTTTTACAAAAAGATGTGGTTCATGTAAGGCGAAAGGATGATCGAATATTACTTGTTAAGCTTGTATTAGGAGGGAGATTTAATATTTTACGCACCCCATGTCGGCATGCACGAGACTTTCTAGAAGAAATTTTAGGAGGATTTAGAGAAGGAAGTACAACAAATACATGATGTAGATAAACTATTCATTGGAGGTAATCTAAATGGACATATGCATGAAAGCCGCGATGGCTTTGAACATGTACATATAAGACATGATTTTGGAGATAGAAACAATGATGGTGATGCTATTTGCAATTGCTACAACCTATAGCTTAATACAAGCAAATACACGGTTTAAGAAAAAATAATCACATTTGGTGATATATAGAAATGGGACAAATGCTAATCAGATCGATTTTTTTCTGACTAAAAAAATAGATAGAATGTTATGTAAAGATTGTAAAATTATTCCTGAAGAGATGGTCACCATGCAACATAGACTCTTAGTTTATATGTTTGAATACAAAGTTAGCAAAAAAGAAGCAATTGAGTTCAAGAATCAAGGATTAAATGGTGGAAATTGAAAGATAAGGAAATAATAGCATTTAAGGGCAAGATAAATAAAGAGCTCGGTTGGAAGTGTGAAATAGATGTAAATACAATGTGGACGAAGATAACACAATGTGTGAAGTTGTTAGCTAAGAAGATGCTTGTTGAATCTAGAGTAAGAACACCCCATTTAAAGGAATATTGGCGGTGGATAGAAGAGTTTAAACTAGTAGTTAAAGCAAAGTAACAGAGTTATAAAGAGCTAAAAAGGTGTATGGATAATCAAAATTAAATAGTTACAAAGAAAGGAAAAGGGAAGCTAAAAAGTCATTTTGGACGCAACGTCCAAAGTTCATGAGTAATTATATAGAAATTTGGATATATAAGATGGATAAAAGAGTTCTTTAGAATTGCAAGGCTGAAATATACGAAGAGTAAAAAATTGAATAGAGTGATATGCATAAAAGGTGCTAATGACAATATTTTGATAAGAGTGAAGAGGTCAAACAATGATAGAGGGATTAATTTGAAAACGTTTTTAGAAAAGTCGATCAAGTTAGTGATTTGGGTGATATCATAATTTCTCCTGAGGAGGTTGGCTACAGTTTTATGTGAATAGTAAAAGAGTGTGAGGTTAGATAGGCTTTGAAGAAAATAAAAATGAACAGAGTAGTGCCAGACCAGATGATATCCCTGTTGAGATTTAAAAAATTTTGGGTTAATGTGGGGAAAAGATGACTAACAAACTTCTTTAACAAAATGTGGCACAAAGAAAATATGCCCAATAATGGAGAAAAAGTACATTAGTAACTTTATATAAGAATAAAGGCAATATACAGAATCACTTTAATTATCGTGGAATTAAACTTATTAGAAATACTATGAAGCTTTTAGAGATAGTAATTAGATATAGCTTAAGATGGAATGTTACAAATTTGGAAAATCAATTTGGGCCTATGCAAGGTAGATCAACTACAAAAGAAATTCATTAATTGAAACAACTGATAGAGAGATTTAAAATGGGAAAGAAAGATCTAAATATTATTTTTATTCATTTAGAAAAGACATATGATAGACTTTCTCGAAAAGTACTTTGGTAGAATTCGATAAACAAATCAGTCTAATTGAAATATATAAATATTATCAAGAACATGTATGAAAGTGCAAATATAATATCAAAATATGTGTAGTCATATCGTCTAGTTTTCTTATTACGATACGGTTGCATCAAGTCTCGTCGTTAAGCCCTTTACTATTAGTAATAATAATCGATGAGCTAATTTGATATATCCAAACCGAAGTATCATATTGTATATTTTTTGTCGATGATATAGTTTTACTTGATGAAACTGGAGCAGGAATAAATGATAAATTAGAACTGTCGCGCCCCCGAATCCCAAGCACCCGGAATCCGGAGGTGCGATTGTGAAGTACA
>MKEJ01059711.1:0-10319 GCA_001753735.1 Embelia ribes
ATCCCCATTTTCATTCAAAATACAAATTTTTGATAGCAGAAATAGTATCAGTTTTTTAGTGTTCGACCAGGCAAACAAATTTTGCTTCATCTTTGTTTGTAGTGAGAGATCGTTGTATCCTGGGAGGTCAACGCCCATATATCCAAGAAGCCAGATTGTGGAGGGCGTAATTGATCTTAAGGAAATACTGTCAAATAGTAGACTCGATCAACATAAATTATTTCTGTGTAATTCCGATTTCCTGTACATCCAGAAGAACAATATACATTTTCTTTACAATATTTTTATTTCTTTGTTGCAGTCAGTATTTATTCTGTTTGTAATTTTTTTTTTGTATTGAATAGTAATCTGAATACCGGAAGTTTTTCCACATTTTGCAGTTTCTGTAGTCACAAAAGTTTCAAAAAATAATCTGTCCTTCCAATTTCTTAATTTTGTAATGAAAATTTTAAGGTAATGCCTCCCATATGTATTCACCATATTCAGATATTGCTAAACTTTGTGATCTTCTCACTTGATGTGCTAGGTTGAAGCTATAAAGAAAATCGCGGACTATGTGACTCAGCTGAGGCTTGTTGGCAAAGGACATGGTATGGATGAATTAAGCAATAGATCTCCATTTTTTGTTATCGATTTTTATGCACTACCAAATTCTGAAATTGCAAACAAATTTATTATTAGATTTAGTTTACTACTACTACTACTATCATCATCATCATCATCATTATTCTTTGTGAATAATTTAAGTGCTGTTTTGTATGAGCCAGGGGTGTGGCATTTTGATCAGATGCTCCTTCATGAAGCTGAGGGTGGTGCTGCATTTTAAAGTAACGGTCCAAGTATTAATGTATCATGTACTTTATTTAGAGAAAATGTTTGTACTGTATTTATATGTAAGGAACTCAGTATCAGACCATAAGATGTTGCTTGTTGCCAAATAACGTCTTCCTGAGAAGAATTCATATATATGTTTAATAAGACCATGATGAATATGTAATAGTCATCTTCAGGCCACATAAGAAAAAAAAAATTAATAATAAATTAGTTTGGAATTTCCTCTCAAAGTGATTCCACTTCCTTGATTCTGAGTTTATTGGTTGATTCTGGTCTATATGGTTCTGTTTTTCGGACTTTTAAAGCTTTTATTTTCCTTCTCATTTTTCATGGCTCGGATCAGAATAACGTAAAACTTTTGAAACTCCATCATAGTTACTTTGTTTTGAGTTACATGCCCAAATTTTAAATGGGAACTGGACTAATGTCTACAACTTGTTCCCAAAACTATCTGCCAAATGAAGTTTGTGCAGTGTTTCAACTGTATAAAATCAAAAAACAAATGTTTTCAAAAGCATAAATAAAAGGCACCCTCAGACGCGTGCAAGTCTAGAAGCACTATCAAGCCCCACCAGATTCATGCAATGACAGCTAGTGCTAGCGACGGGTGCTGATGTGGCTCTGTCACGCTCCAAAATCCGCGATCCGGTGATGTGAACTAATAATAGAACAATATATGATACAAATAATAACAGAAGCTACCTATCCACATCTCATATAAATAATAACAATATGTCAACTGCCATGATATAAATATAACATCGTCATATGATACCATAACGTAATCTCTACCAATATATATCATGCCCAACAACCGGCAAAAATAATAATACAATCACCCCGTTTGATACCAATAATAATACAATATCATAAGCCAACACACGGCCAAAATAGTAATGTAGGTGTAAGTATGTTTTTCACTTCACATATAAGTCAGAATATACTTATACTTCCAACTACAATGTCCATTAATCAGAGTACGCAAATCTCCAAAATAAAAGTATATAAAACAATGCGTTAACATATACACCAAAAGAATATACAACACATGTCGTCACCTGACCTCTACCTCAGCTCTGGGCTTGCCTTAGTACCTATAATATCACATGGTGTATAGGAAAAAGAAATAATAAATATACGGCTAGCCAAGTAACTCCACTGTAAAGAAGAAACTAGGTTATACGTATATGAATAAATATCAATTCCAAGATGTAAACATGCTATGAGCATAAAAATATATATAATGATGCAGGTCAACCCTCGCCCATGCCCATATGCATCAACGCCACGCAACACGTATGCATACAACGTAAAATTTGGGACTATACACCACACGCACACCAAAATACTATAAGTAGCAGTCAACTCATCAACATGCTCATAGTCTTCATTAATCACCATCTACTCATTGGCTAATTAATGGGAAAAAATCTCAGATCTGATTTCCAGCCTTTCACAGTAGGGCTGAATGCTTGGCTGTCAACTCATCACCAAAAGCAAAGAATTTAGATTTTTATAAAAAGTTCTATTTTAAAAGAAAGCAACAACGCATGCATTTCTTTTAAAAAAATTACAACACATGATGTATAACTCTGGCATGAATGCAACGTAATGCATTCTATCATAAGATGAGCATGTTGTCAACAACCCGCAATGAGGATGCTATGAAATACATTAACAACTAAATAAACATGCTATAGTCAACTCATATAGCCATAAATCATAATGCATTTCTAGTGAAAAATGTATATGTATTCAACGCGTCATATAAATATGTACCTACACACTTCATCCCCTCGTTAGATACCTAAGTAACTCAAATATTATGAAATTACAACACAAATTCTCATAATCTTTAATTAGCTCCAACTCATAATTTAATAATCACAACTCCCTCCCCCGTCAAGATTAACTTTATCCCCAAAATTAGGATATCTCTGTTGCAATTTCTAGACAGATTCCCAAGTTGCTTCACCTTCTGTTTGTCCTTCCCACTATACCAAAGCTTGTGCCACTAGTCATCCATTCCTTTTCTTCTTTCGGAGTTGTAATACCCTTTGAGGTATAGCCAAGATCTCTTATTTGGTATTAACTTCTGATAAATAGCTTAAAAATATTTCTGTTCTTTTAATTTTTGGTTTTAACTGGGAAACAAGGAATACATGATGTATCATACGTTCTGGAGATAACTTGAGTTTATATGTGGTTGATCCCAGTTTTTCCATAATTTCAAAGGGCCTATAATACCTTTTTGAGAGTTTTTTATTCTTCCTTTGGGCTAGAGTTTGTTGCCTGTATAGTTATAACTTAAGGAAAACCCAATCTCCCACTTCAAAAGATCGATCTTTTTATTTTTGATCAGAATATTTCTTCATTCGATTTTGAGCCATGAATAAATTAACCTTCAGTAAGTGAACAATATCTTTTCTCTTTCTTGACCAATCTGGTAAAATAGGTTTTGTGGTTGAGTGGGGGATATAATGTTTCAATCTAGGAGTCTCCTTTCCATACACAATTTGATAGGGAGTCATTTGAATAGCTGAGTGATAGGAGGTATTGTAGCACCACTCTGCCAAGTGTAACCAATATGCCAATCTTTTTGGATTTTCTAAAATGAAACACCTCAAATAAGTCTCCAATCCTTTATTCACAATTTCTGTTTGGCCATCACTTTGAGAATGATAAGCCATGGTGTACTGCAGTTTGGTCCCTATAAGTTTGAATATTTGTCTCCATAGTACACTAGTAAATATTGAATCTCTGTCTGATATTATTGCCTTGGGTAATCCATGTAATTTGAACATATATTGCATGAATAATTGAGCCAGATCTGAAGTTGAGTGAGGGTGGTGTAAGGGAATGAAGTGAGTATACTTTGATAACCTATCTACTACCACCTATACTATAGTCTACCCTTGAGAACTCGATAACTCTTCAATAAAATCCATGGTTAAGTTTGTCCATGTATCTTGTGGAATTGGTAAAGGTTGTAATAAACCTGCTGAGGTACTTTGCTAATACTTAGTGGCCTGGCAGATTTGGCAAGAGTTTATATATTGTATAATATCTCTTTTCATTCCTGGCCTATAGAACTCCTTGTAAGCTTTTTGTAAAATTTTTATCCTACCCCTATGTCCAGAAGCTGGATCATCATGTAGATATTCTAAAATTCTTCTCCTCAAACTATTATACTTTGGTACCACTATCTTCTGATTATACCATACTATGCCCTCCCATAAGCTATATTGTTGAAGCCTTGGTGCTTGTTTCCCTATTGCAATTATTAGTGCTCCTAATTTAGTATCTTCCTTATAAGCTTCTCTGAATTCTTCAAAGAGTTCATGTAATGGTTCACTTCTCTGCAACTCCCATAAGTAGTAACTCTTCTCTCCTTCCCCAGATTTGGATAAGGCGTCAGCTACCTTATTATTTACTCCTTCCTTATATACAATTTTAAAGATATAGCCTATGAGTTTTGTGATCCACTTTTGCTGTGTCATAATTCCAAAAGGTATTTCAAACTTTGATGACTTGTTTTAATCACAGATTCTTGCCCAAACTAGTATGACCTCCACTTCTTAACAATATGTATGAGTGCATATAGTTCCTTCTCATATGTTGATAAATTTAAGGTCCTCCCTTGAGGCCTTTGCTAAAGAATGCTATGGGCCTCATTTCTTGCATCAATATTGCCTATACTCCTTGAACAGATGCATCACATTTAAGTATAAAAGTTTTATTAAAATTAGGAAGAGCCATCACTGGAGGTGAAGTAACTACTATTTTCAGTTTCTCAAAGGCTTGAATAGCTTCTAGTGATCAATGAAAAGAAATTTTCTTCAAAAGGTCGGTGAGAGATTTGACTATTCCTCCATACCATTGAACAAACTTCCTGTATTAACCTGTGAGTCCTAATAATCCCCTGAGTCCTTTTAATGGTTGGAGCTGGCCATTAACATATTCTGGATTTTTTTTAAGGTCAGTCTTGACCCCTTCCCCTGTGATTAAATGACCAAGATAATCAACCTCTTCCAACCCAAACTTACATTTGGAGATCTTAGTATACAAACTGTGTTGTCTCATCAAATTTAAAGTCAGAGTTACCTGGTGTATATGAGTTTGGAAATCAATACTGTAGATGAGAATATTATAAAAAAAAAAAAACCAGAATGACCTTCCTGAGATAGGGTTTAAAAACCTCATTCATTAAGCTTTGAAATGTTGTCAGTGCGTTAGTTAACCTAAAAGGCATCACTAGGAATTTATAGTGGCCTTGGTGGGTTCTAAATGCTATTTTAGAGATATCAGTGGTTGCATTCTTATCTGATGATAACCTAACCTTAAATCAAACTTAAAGAACATTCTAGCTCCTGCCAACTCATCCATTAACTCATCCACCACAGAGATAGGATATTTATCTTTGACTGTAGCTGTGTTCAATGTTCTATAATCAACACACATTCTCCAAGTCCCATCTGCTTTCTTTAGTAGCAATACTGGTGAAGAAAAAGGAGACTAACTTGCTCTGATAAAGACCAGTTCTAGTAATTAACTTGTTTTTCAATTTCAGCTTTCTGTGACTAAGGGTATCTATATGGTCTCATTGATATATGATTTATTCCATGTTGCATGATAATGTGATGTTCATGCCCCCTTACTAGAGGTAATCCCTTTAGCTCCCCAAATACATCCTCATATGACTTCAACAACTTCTGAAGGGAAACAAGAATGATGGTTGGTAAATTTTGGTAAGGATATTTTTTTCACTTTCTTCTTGCTCAAGGATACACATCTGGCTTTGGTAGGAATGTTGTTTAATTCCTTGTAACACTATTGTTTGTTTTTGATGTTGTATTTGCAGGGTAAGATCATGAAAGTTACACAAAATTGGTCCCAACTACCCCAACCGATTTACTTCCAGAATGGAATCATACCCTACAAGAGGAAGAATGATAAAATCTATATGGAATTCATGCCCTTGAAGATACACTGGCAAGTTAGTGCAACTGTCTTGGCTAAGAAAAGTATCCCCATTTGCTACCTTTACTTTGATTTGTTTTCTAATATTTACCTGCATCTGTAACTTCTCAGCTAGATATGGGTCTAAAAAATTATATGTACTTCTAGAATCCACCAACAATAGAATGGAATACCCCAATATGTTCCCTTTCAATTTAAATGAAGTGGAATTGGTTTCCCTAGTCAAGGTATGGATCGAGACTTCTGAATCCTCCTCCAATTTAGAAGGTATGTTTTCTTCCCCTACTTCACACTTCTCATGGTCATCTTCTTCCCCTGGTCATATTTTTATTCCTTCCAATAGATAGTCCATTAGAAACAACTTAGGACTCTTGCCTACATGCCCTTTTTGTCACCTCTCTTTACAATAGTAACAAAGATTCTTCCTTCACCTTTTTTCTAGTTCTGCAGAAGTAAGCCTCTTAATGGGAATGAAAGGTTTGGTTTGGTTAATATTTCTGGGTGTCCAGAGGTTTGTTTTGGGTTTATTGAAGGTTGGATTGGTGGTTCTTTAGAGTAATTTTTTTGTTATGGCTAAATTTTCTTTTTGGTGTTTAGCTAAAGCATATGTTGTATCAATTGAATGAGGGTATAACATTTTAATATCAGGTTTAATTTTCTCATTGAGGCTATTCAAAAAGAAACTCAATTTAAAGGATTCATTCAACCACTTAACTTTGTTTGCTGCTTCTTTAAACTAGCTCTTATACTCATCTACTATGTTTACTTGTTTTAGGTTTAACAAGGATCCCATAGGATCCATGTAAATGTTGGTATTAAATCTGACTTGCATATCCACCACAAACTAGTCCCAATTTGTCAGCAGACCAGAATAAGCCAGGTCTTTAAACCAGGTAAGGGCCTTGCCCTCTACATGCATTGATACTAAGGATAATTTCTTATTCTTTGGAATTTGATAATGAAGGAAAAATTGATTGGCCTTGTAAATCTACTTTTCATTGTTGTCCCCATTAAATATAGGGAAGTTAAATTTTATTGATCTTATATGTAGGGTGGTTGGCTCTAAATAAACTGGATTCGGTACACCTCGTGGTGTCAGGATGGGAAATTGTTGGGGTTGGTTAGCAAACTGGCTCTGATAAGGTGGTGTATGATTATGGTAATTTGGTGGAGAGAAGTGGTTATAATGGTTATTTGAGAATGGGGCATTGAGAGGTAAGATGGATTGGCTAATTTATGTGGGAAGCAAGGCTAACATTAGGGGGGCAGAGGTTTTGGTAGGATAATGGTTGAAATGATGTATTTGGTTGCTATAAAGGTGGGCACAGATTAAAAAATCCTGAGATTACATATGGGTTTTGAGAGTATGAAATTTGTAGAGTTTGAGTTACAGGTAAGGTGGGGAGAATTGCAAGTAAGTTGGGGTACATGGTGGAATTCATACTTGGTAAGTTAGATTCGTTAGGATTAGAGCTGATTAAATGGGTTGTGGGTTGCATAAGTATAGGATTAAGTTTAGCAAAAGTGAGGGGTAGTTATGTTACCTCGCATGGTGCCTCAAAGGAAGGTCCAACCCCAAATCCAGAAGTACTCATACTGGTTAATTGCTGTAGTATCTATTGAATTGATTTCATCTGTAATTCTTATAATTTCCACCTTTCCTCCCCTATTTTCTGTGCTTCTTGAAACTGTTGTTGTCGTTCCTATAGCTTTTGTTCTATGGTGACCTGAAACTCCTATTGCCGAGATCGTAAAGCTGCATCCAACTCCTCTGCAATCTGGCCCTGAGCTCGAGTAATGATAGCCATTCTTGCAGAGCTGCTTTGATGCCAAACTACTAGAATGATAATCGGAAACTAAGTTAAATCTCTTTTTTGGAACAATTTTTTATTTATATTCAACTGGAATTTAATTACAAAATGTAAAATTTAAACCTTAATACAATAGTAAAATTAAGATAACTATAATGGCTTGCCCTAATTCTCATCACTGAGTAAGCTTTTATAGTCTTCATTTTGATTCTATGTTTCGAGCCCAATGATGATTAGCTCCCTTTCCCTGATTTCATGATGTGTGCCAATGCTATCGAATGTTGTAAAGGGGCCCACTCCACTAAGGTTGATTATATTAATCCGGGTTGTTATTCCTATCACATGTTATCTCTTTTAATTATGTGATATTTACTGATCAACCTGCCATGTATGCTTGGATCCTTCTCCACCTGTTAACCTTCCTTTATCTACACCGTCCACTTTAACTGGTAGTATCACCATGGTTGAGTTAGTCTTTATCCTAGTTAACAGTGCTTGTATCCCACCCTTTCAATGCTTTTAATATGAGGGCTCACAACTGGCTCAACATACGAGGTTAACTTATATTTATCCGCAGTTGTAATGAGTCCACACTTATCTTTGCCAATATGAAACCCCAACTTTCTCTCTTCTACCAGTTCGATCTTCTCTCTTCCATTCCGATTAATGTCTTTTTCTTATACACAAATTGCTACATCAATTGGAGCCTGATCATCTTCCTCTACAAGACTCCTAAGATTAGAGTTCGATTTGAGCTTCTCAGATACCTCTAGTGCACCAGATAAGTTCTTCTTCTTCTTCCTCTCATAAACAAGTAAATATCTCTTTTATTTTATTTTTTGTTGCAATTGAACACTAACTTCATCTTTTCTTTTATTGATATGTTTTATGTTAGGTTGAGAAACCTAGGTTTCGTCACAATCTCACCGGTGATTCTCGCACTTTAGTAATAATAGGATTAAAATTCAGTACACTTTGGTCTCTCAATTTACTTATCATTACTAGTACATTTAGATTGTTACACTCTGTATTATAGGTTTTACTAGAGACAAACACTTAGATTATTTTGAACGCTTAAATCACAAAGGCGTATATAACTTTGCAATAGGAGAAAATTTGATCATACTACTTATATTAAACGTGGACAAGTACTTGATCCATATGACAAGTACTTGATCCATATAGCTACTACCTTCAATGTTCATACATTGAAGCCATTTAAGAAAACTTCTTTTTATTGTTTACTAGTCTTTTAATAAGATTAAGACTTGAAACACTTTGATATTTCAGTACACTCCTAGCTACATATATATTAAAAATGTTAACCATATACTGTAAACTTTACTAGAATCAAATATTAGCTTACTTCGAATACTTACATTACAAAAATTCCGCATACTTCCGAAATAGAAAGAAAAATCTGGTTACTTCACGTAAATTTTGACGTGCACAAGTTCGATAACCAGTCATTTGACACGTAAAACGCGTATACGAATAATGTATGATATGGACTTATGAAATTTCTTATTTTTTGGTGGCGTGTGAATATGTTACACACTTTTCGTATCTGATGTTCGAATATATGATTATTTTAGTTTGTTTTGGATTTAGTGGCTTGTCTGAGCTTTTGAATCTTGAAGACGGGATCAAAGCTATAGGTGTGTTTCAAGAGGGATATGATATTCAATGGCCGAAAAGTAGGCCATATTTTGTTCTATCTGTGAACTAGTAATCCACTTATTTTTGGATATTTTTTGGTATTTAAAATACACATATATGCATATACAGACGCTCATTAAACGACGAATCTGTATTTCTGAACCTAAGGTAACGAAATTTGGTTTTGGAATATTTTATGGGAATGCCTCTATGTATTTGGAAATCAAACGATTAATAATTTGAGTATTAATACGAACATTTTAGACAAATACAACAATGAGGCCTGAATTTTTGAACTAGTTGCCATGGCAAAATTTATTTTTCATTTTATCACGTACTAGTATCTATTTATTTTGGAACCTATAGATTACGCAACACTTAAATAAAAAGGGTACGCGCGTAAATACTTAATTATATATGAGTACTGAGACTCCACCGAATTTTGCTAAAG
Organism: Embelia ribes; assembly: GCA_001753735.1. Taxonomy (NCBI): domain Eukaryota; kingdom Viridiplantae; phylum Streptophyta; class Magnoliopsida; order Ericales; family Primulaceae; genus Embelia; species Embelia ribes. The sequence continues at coordinate 9,736 of MKEJ01059711.1, forward strand.
ATACCGCCACCTAAAGAACAATAGAAGAGACTTTGGCTGGTTAATGACTCAAGCTCACTAGTTCCCTTTTGTTTTAGTTTGTTTCCATTTAGTTAGTGTGTTTCTTATTTTTAGTTGGATTTAGTTGTCCCAATTGTATGGCCAGTTCGCGCCTGAACAATTGTTCAACTTTTATTTCAGACTATTTGTAACTTGATCTTTAATTTCAATGATAGTAGTGTGCTATGTATATATCATATACAATAATTAAAAAGGAGAGCCTCAACCTTAAGCTTTCGCCAAGTGGCGCGCACCATTGTGTGTCATGTGTCATTACCAAAATAAATATGATTAAACATATGATTCATTTGTTAAAAGTTGTTAATAAATATGCTAGCTACAATTGTGATTAAACATAATTGTAATTAAATGACATTTAATGATTGCAGTAAATTATATTTAATACCACCACAAATATATTTAATGCCACCACAAATCAACACAATACATTACCAAAATCAACACAAATTTGAATAGAGCATTTTTCTACAATTACTATTACAAAATACTTGCCTATTGTACAAGTATTACCAAAATTAATTTAT
>MKEJ01059712.1:0-14404 GCA_001753735.1 Embelia ribes
TAATCTGCTGCAAGCACTTTTTTATAGAATATATAAATTAGATATTTAAAATAAATAAAACATACATTTTACATAATATATTGCTTTTGCATCATGTTCACTTTAGATACTCTCTAAAATATGGAAAACAATTAGTTTTATCTCTATTTTACAGAATTTTTATTTCTTACCCTTTACATCAAATTATCTATCACATTTTCTACTACATTAAAATACTCCTTTCATATTTTTTAACATTCCATATTTAAAATTTCACACATAACAATATATTTATAATTAGAAAATATTATTTGTTTAATTATGTATTAATAAATATATTATTATTTCTTAGATTTAAATTTATAATTTTATTTATTAATTCATTATATTAAATAAAAAAATATAAATAAATTCTCTTTGTAAGCAAAGAAAAAAAATTGGGATTAGAAATTATGGGATAGAATAAAAATTATAAATAATACAAATATAAATAGAATTGCTTAGAAAAAACTAGCATTCTTAGTATTAAATATTAAATTATTATATATTTATTATACAATTTTAAAAATAATATTTTACATAAATAATAATATTATTATAATTAATTATTTATTTAAATATAAAAAATATTTTCAACACTTAAGTTTTAGTTTACATGCCATATTTAGTAGTTTTAAAATCAATAATTATTTTTAAATAGTAAACTTAAGATAATTATTTAATTATTTTAAATATTTTTATTATATTTTTATTTTTAATGAATAATATCAATGGAGAGAATATATTAATTTTTTTTAATATAGTAGTGAAACGATATAACATGAAAGAGAATATATTAATTTTAAATATTTAAGTAATAAATAGTAATTATTTAGATTTGAAGAATAGCTATGAGATTCTTAATTTTAAGTAATTATTAGATTATCTAATGCCAAAGAAGGGAAAATTCCCTAAAATAGGGGAAAATCCCTTAGGAATTTGATACAAATGCTCTAACACACATACAAAAAAAATTAATAATAATATAATAGTGATGCAATATTTTATAACCACGTAAACAAAATTTATTAATTTAAAATTATAAAAATAATTTTATAATCATTTATACATCCATTTAAATGGTGATATATTCACTAGCATTTTGACTTTAGAATGGCTTAGTTTATGGACTAGTGATCTCGATCTTAGAAATTTGATTTTAGTATTAATAAAAACAAAGTATAAAATTCACAATGCACGGCCTTCGATAGTAATTGTGGCAGTCTAAGGTTGACCAAGATATAAATTATGGTTTATTTTTTATACAAATTTTTTACCTACTGAAAAATAATTTATTTTAAAAAATATAATAATTTTATGTTAAAATTAGTAATTCCATTTATATATTACAGTAATGATATCAATATTAATATTATCAATTGAAATAGATATTACATTTAATATATTACAATTTTTTTATAAAAAGTGGTATTATATAGTATTCCCTCCGTTCACAAATAATTGGTCACATTTTTAAATCGGAATGTCCAAAAATAATCGGACATTTATATTTTATGACATAACAATAATCACAATATAAACTGAATTACCTATATTACTCTTTCAATTATTAGGGGTTAATGTCAAATCAATAATCAATAGGAGCAATTTAGGTCATGTAATACCAATTTAAACTTTAAATTTGAAATTGCATAAAACTAACTGCGTGTCAAGTCAAACCATCAAATTAATTTTGGATAGAGATAGTAGTTCTTCACCATCGTATATTAGAATAAAATAACTTGGTTCCTCCAACCCGAATACTGATTTGTAAAGGCCTACAAGTAGAACGCAAACAAACTAATTTTGCAGTCTCTTTTCATTAAAAAGTTATTTGGATGGGAAGCCTTTCTTTAAATACGTGTAGTATACGGGTAAAATAAAATTCAAGCACCAACTTGAAATTTACACCAACACTTCTTTTCTTTAGCTTGTTTATATCTTTTTTCAACCCTTTAAATTTGAAACTAATTTGGTTAGCGATGGAATAATAAGTTTGCTAAAAGTGCTACAACCATTCTCATAATTTTTCAACGTCAAATTTTTTAGTATGCAATTATTATTTATAATTAAATTTTTAGTATAATTTTTTTGACAAAACCTTATCCATTCTATAAATTTTACACTTATATATCATGCGTGGTGAATTTGATTACATCCCCAATATGAATGCTTCCTGTTTAAGAGAACGAAACATCCTTCTTTTAGTTTCTAACGTTTTCTATTGAGTCATTACCCAAAAAAAGGCTTTGCATAAAGAGTTTTCTCATCGAGAGAATATGAATCTACAATGATCACTATAAGTAATTGTTCATATTTGTTACTTTTAAGCAATGCTCATAATCTGCAACTTTTGTAGCGACTTACTTGTAAAAAATGCATACTTAGAGATGTGACTTGTGAGGTTCATCTCAATTCACTTTTAATCTTCTTCATTACTATCATTATCTTATATCAACTTCGGCAAAACCTTATGCTCCGAAAGTGATTGAATAGAACTAACACTTAAGGGTATGGTAGCAACTTTAAAGTAAATAAAGATTAAGAAAAAAATTGGATGACTTCTATCTTATTTTAGGTCAAAACAACAAATAAACTCAGTTTAGATGATGAACAACCAAATACTATCTTTTCAACAAAAAAACTGATAAATTGAAACTTAATAATTGCAACATAACAAGCCCTAAGAAAAGCTTTTAGCATTACGAGGTATTAAGTTCTGGCCATCTGTATTCATTTCAATAGAAGCTGTCTTTTTAACTAGAAAAAACCATAGAACATATGTTATAAAAAGTTGTTCTACAAAATCGAAAGAACTAAATTACACCAGAGAAGCAATTACACGTCGTGTACTCACTTGGTACAAAGATTACTTGAGGGAACAAAATGACATTCACTAATCCAATTCCGTATTCTCAAGTCCCAAGCCACTCTTTGATGGAGAAAAAAATTGCAGATGCAAGTGACTATCGTCGATCTGCTCCTATAGCACTTGATAATTATCTCCCATGCAATTGAAAAATTGCAATGAATAATAATATTAAGAATACCCATTGGTTGTTTTCTGGAGTTTCTTTTTGAAATTTGAAACACTGCATTGTGGACAAATGTACTCTAGTCCATCCGTTTTAGCATAATCCTGCAATGTCCAAAATCAGATATTCTAAGCGTGTCTGAATGCAAACACGAAAGGATTTTTTGTTGCAAGTACAATTCTCTAATCAACCAAACTCTAGGAATGCAAAATAAATAAATAAAACTCATACCTTAAAAGCACCAAGCCCTTGCCTTCTGTCACAACCGAAATGCGCCCACTCACCACACATACCGCAGTTAACCCAATCCCCTGCTTCACTACTGCTCCAAGATCAGGAAAAAAAACAGTTGTAAGCAAAAGTCATAAACAAATATTACATTTACGCATTATATTCAAAATTATGATGCATATTTAATAACATTCTTGGCAAAAACAATGGTGGGTGTAGTGCAAACCTGTGGCATAACAAGCAACATTCTCCGTCTACATCTTCGTGAGCCAATTCGTACTCAAGAAGGTAAGTCTCATAATGCCTTTTGAGCGTATTACCAACACCCTAATATAAAAAATCATAGAAAACCAAAGAATTAACTTATGACCGGGATTACTTATAGTAAATGTGATACAAACATTAAACCGTAGAAAAAGAACATAAAACACAGTGTAAGTATCAACATTCATATATTATCATCACATTCTGAGGCTCAAGAAAAGAAAAAACATGTATTTTGTGAACTTAACAAATCTATAATCTTGAAACTTTTGAGGGAAGCTTTCGAGTAACTAGACTTATTTGTAGTAGAGGAGAAAAGCAAAAGCAATGCTATAGCCAATAGGGAATGTCATATTAACAAATAAAAGAATTCAAAACAAAAAAAAGAGGAGCCGAAATATATTTAAATGTTGGCTAATGAAATATCAGCACAAACTATAACAACTATAATAGTATAAGCTACTAAAGGAACAATAAGGCCTTAGCCCCAAATTGGTGTCATCATAGTGAAAACCTGACAGTTCAGCCATCTCTAAATGCAATATCATCACTTAGTAACAACAGACATAGCTCTGCTTTCCCATGAATTTTTTTCAAAAATAAAGAATTAAACTAAGAAAAATTCCAGCACATACAGTCATTCTATTAGTGGCCGTGTGATTGCGCATCTTTGAGAAAACTTGTCCTTTCCAATTTATTCCATTGCCAACATGAAATCCACCTCTTGAAACCACCTGAAAGTATTACAAAATTTTTCAGTTCCAGCAAAAAGCTAACTTTAAACTTAAAATTAACAGCTAAAATCTCTCTCATTGATAGAGTTACAGGAGTTATAAATGATATACTTGACATATAAACAGTCCGCCTGCTACAAGTCACCCTTAAACTACTAACACCAACCTCTCTGTACAAGTTGAAGAGATCCAAGCGCGTTGCATTAAGTATGGCATCAGGGAATTCTGCAAGGCCACCCTGAGGAATGAGACGATTATGCCCCCGAAGGATTAAGAATTCCATTACATCCTTGAGAAACTCCTCCTGAAAAGAATATAAATTTTGATGAAAACTGTCCTCCTAATACCAAGAGTAGAACGGTATGAAGAGCTTTCTAACATAAAACACATCCACACTTGCCCGTGCAGATACAAAAACATAAGGAAAAAGGAAAGGGGGAAAAGAACTCACCTCAGAGCACACATGTATTGGACTTCTGTCACACCCATGTTTCTTTAGAGGTAGGGGATTAAGTGAAATAATTTGTTTAGCTTGAAACGAATTCGCATGTGATTTCCGTTGGGTACCCGAATGAGGTCCTGCAGAACTTCTGTTTGACAAAGGAATAACCGAGGGGAAGCTAGACTTTACTTGCCCTCCTCCATCATGCCCATTCACATCTGTTATCGCAGAAAATGGGAGCATTTTTTGGTGACGAATATGAGGAATAGGCCTCATGGCCGCAACTCTCAATGTATTTCTCAATTTAGTGTCCTTGATCTCTTGGTCTTCTATTTTAAACATGGGTTGGTTTTGAGAAATGAAACCATTATGGGAGCTTGTACTTGTTTCCACTGCAGGCCTCTTTCTGCTAGGAGCAGGTGATCTAAACCAGCTAGGGAGGGCGAAAGAACTACAATCACTAGAACTGTCATGTTTCATTTTCCTGGAACAAAAGAAAAGAAATCTCTCTGCATCATTTTGCTCAAATGACGCCACAGCTAAACCATGGACGCCAGCAATGCCCAAAGCAACTAGACAGCGATACGAAGCATCCTGTGCTAACTGCCTCAAAACCTGCAAAAAAAGTTCCATACGAAAGAAAAGATGGGATCATCTTGCTCAACTATGGTAGCACAACTTCAAAAACAGAAGAAGTAAAAAAAAACCTGCGAAGCCCACGTAGGGACTTTCAAGCAAACTTCAAAAACAGATGCTCCACAAGCTATTGAGGCAGATCTCCGTGGTTCCGACAAAGGCTGCTTGTTCTCCTCACATTTTGGTAGTGAATGGACAAGTTCAACATTTTCTGTTATTTCATTCTTTATGTGATTTTCCAAGCGCTGCATATAAATATAGAAATCTCAGTTGATAGGAAAATAATAGCAATTCTTGGCAAATAAAAAATGATAGATGTTAGATTACCTGATCATCAAAGCATGTTTCAGCACTACCGGAAACCAGTAGTGAGATGTGGGCAGACGTACATGTTGACAAATCACAGCGCATGGTAACAAGACCACGGGAAAATGAACCTGCCTCAAGAGGTGGAGGTAAAGCACTGCACCAAAATGTAACCACACCGACATTAAGCACTTTGCAAGGAGGCACATACTATATTATCTAAAAATTTCATTGCCAATTTGAATTTCCAATAACAATGTTAACCCCATCAAATTCAAACAAAATTGCAGCAGCTAAAATTCAGTAGAAACTAAGCAAGTGCACAAATGCAGTGTGAGCGAGAGCAAAAATGTTGTGGTAAACAATCACACGAAGAGCAAAAATTGTTTCACCGTCTCACCCATGCACTACATCCCATAGAGGGGGAAGAAAAGTGACATAATAACAAGAACATTTTTGAAGATGAACGTACCTAACCCGATTATGAAGTTTACTACCACGTATCTGAAACCGTAACAAAGAGGAAAGGGAGAAAATGAGTTCTAGTCCAACTTAACACCAAAAACATACTTCAGTATAACACATAATTAATCAGAAACAGTTCATCATACTTACTTCAATAGTCAAGAGCGCAGCAAGGCCATCTACCAAAGATCCCAATAGGATATCATCCTGTGGAAAACAATGCTTTAGCAGACTTACCATGCCACACGAAATTATGTACCAAATTAAAGGACGCACAAATATAAAGACTGGATATAAGAGGCATTGTTTGCTTACCAGTTCATGTGCCATTCCACAAACAAGGAATTTCATGGTAACATCACTGTCATATATCTTTATGGTAGGCATAGAATCATGCAGGGTTTCTTCTTCGTCCACTCCACTTCTCTCAGGTGGAGAGACATTTACCTTAGGAGGGTCACCAAGAAGCAGTGGGCCCAAATCATTGTCACTTCTTGGGCTATTAGCTGGAAGGACAAGGTTGTTCCTTACACAGTAAAGCCTAAAAGAAGCAAAGGCAAGGTGGAAAGCATCCCAGGTGTGACAGGATGAACTGCAATGCACGAAAGAAAATAACATCAGGCACCGAATCTATAAACTTATATAATCAACAGGAAAGTACACAGATGGTATCAGGAAGCCAACACAACTGGTATCTGGAATCCAACAAGCAAGAAACCAACATGATTCATGAAAATGATAAACAACATTAAAATATGAATTTTACAGTAACTCACCTTTGTACCACTGAAAATAGTGAATGCCGGAAGTGGCAAGCAGCAAAACGAGTAAACTTATTTTTCCAATACATAACATAAGGTATTCCCTGCAAAGGTGAAAATCTTGATTAAACCATTTTGTCATTTTCTATAAATTGGAAAGCACCTGGAATTTCTTACCTTTGCTTGAAGAGCCTCAGCCAGCTTTTCTCCATTAGGGATCTCCAAGTAAACCTAACAAAAAATTTAAAAGGGAATCAAGATTGAGCATGGTATTGACAAAAAAAAATAAGTCCTAAATAAATATCAGTGGAAAATGAAATTTTCATTGATGTTATAAAATGATAGGTATAAGTTTTTTTCGTTGATATCAACTTCATTGGCAGTCTCCCTTTCAGAGTGAAATAGATTCGAGATCGACGATTTAGTGCTACAATGTGTACTCAGTAGGTTGTTTATTAACAGGTGGAAGATACGTGCATCGGTGCATGATAGTTGTCTCATTAGAGTTAAAAACGAATAATCTACCTATTGCTGTTAACCAGCATATACATTACTTGACTTTGAAAAACCCAGCCAAAGCTAAAATTTTCGGTTTTCACAAATATATAACTAAATCATTTATCATGTAAGGTTCACTTGTTCCTTTTCACCATAAGGCTAAAATATCTTGCAAGTAGCCAGGCTCACAGAGGCAAGAAAGTAAACAACCACATAGATTACAAGTTTTCTATCAATATTAAACTCGTTTCGTCGCTTGATTTACAAGAACAGTGACCACGTGAAAAATCTAGATGCAACAGTATCAGATTCAGCATGAAAATATATCTAATGCCACATACGCAGGAAGAAATTCAACAACTTGTAACATAGAGAAGAACTCATACAAAACACATTCACAAGTTAGAGTGTATAGGTGAACATTACAGTGGTTGGCACCGTGATATTGAATAGCCCAACTACATTATCCACAATGGACAAGCCGGCACCTGCCCACTTCAAGGATCCGACTTCATCGTCTTGAAGATGTTCTCCTTGGAAATACACAATGTTTGGCCTAACAGTATCTATACTCTTACGCAATTCCTCTAATCTTGGATTGCTCAGAACCTGGACCTATATACAATAAAAGAATAGTTGAGGTATATTGATAGAAATTTTAGTAATTAATAATGGAAAAAAATTAACGCACCAGCAATCATATACCAAAACGAAACAAATTACCTATATGTTTAAGGAATGCTAGCACCTCTAATAATATTCAATCCCATAAAATAACGGTTTTGCTACATGATCCCCTTGCACTAGATGCATTGTTCATTCTTAATACAATTTCTAAGTTTAGGGGTCAGGTGTAGGCATTCCCAATATTCCAATCTCTATTTTAGAGTTTGAGTTATAGGGACTAAAATTTAGGGAATTGGAATAGACATTGTGATGGGACTACTCTAACCACGTAGATGTTCGTACTGCTTGTATAAAAGATTTATTTTCCGTGCACATCATTACTCAATGATAATAGAATGAACTAGGAAGTCAGTGAGTAACTTTTCAGCACCTCTAAACGCCCCGAAGAAAAGAGTTCCGGAAACGGATATTTCGAATCATTCTCTGGAGAAGACGGTGATTGGGTCCCACACAAGACTGCAAGGAGGGTACAGCAGTGCTTGGATGCTCCTTGAACATGAAACGCCATTTTTGAAGGATTATAAATATGCCACGTCACCAACTTGCAGCTACAGTCCCTTCTTCTACCGGAGCAGAGCTCTCGTATGCATAGCTACAGACTCTATACCGAAAATCATAGATATACACAACGTATGTATGTATATGTGATGAATTAGGGCTACCTGAACAAGAATTTAGTCGGGAAACAATTGGATCGCATAGGTGGAAGCGTCGATTGGCGATTTTTCACGGGAATTAACCGATTGAAGATGAAGAATTGACGAATACTAAGATCTGAGGAGATTAATTTAGGGCTCGATTATTAGAAAACATATATGTATACATAAATATATCTATATATATATATATATATATATATATGACGAGGCCTTTGGAGAATTATCAAACTGTGTTCGTTAAACAAAAAATAAAAATATTTTGGTTTAGATTCTCCAATCATAAGTTGATACACTTTTTTTACCCGTTAAGATCACATTGTTAGGGATTAGGATTTGTCTTATGCAATCATCAACTTAAAATTAACTTTCAGAAGTTGGATTATCGAAAATAAATTGTAGTTTCGGAAAATCTAATTTCAAAAAATGTACAAACATAAAATTAAGAATGACGTCAACTTGAAACACTTTCAAAACCATAATTTTCAAATAAAATGTATACTTTTGAACAAATATCATGTCTAGTGAGATAGGATATATCATGAAATTCATCTCTTTTTGTTTTTTTTTTTTTTTATGTAATTTATATTTTATACAACTTTAGTCTTTTCATAAAAAAAAATATTTAATGATCTTCAATTCCTTTAAATTTTTTATACGACATTTAACAAACCCATATCGTAATTATAGGTCTGCTTCTTCGTGTTGGAGCATTAATACTAGTCTTTCTAATTATGTTATTCTTTTGAGTCTGTAGAAAACTCAAAAAAAATAGTTACTCACAAATTTGGAGGAAAATAATTTTTTTCGGAAATTTATATTTTATTATGTTTTCATAATATAAAAATAGCTCCTCAAGAAGTTATGTTTAGAAATTAATGCGCTAAACAAGAATGAATGCTCTAAATTTCGCTTCTTTAAAGAACATAACTTTTTTGGAAGGTTTTAAAGAACATAATCTCCTAAGTATTTGGCATTAGCTTCTAAGTAATTTTTTTTTTCTTGTAAACTGAAAAAAAAAACACTGAATGCAAGTAATTAAATTTTTTATCTTTTTATATTTTTTAAGTTAAATACCAAACGAGCTTAAAAGTTTGTAATGAAACAAGCCCATAAAGATCTATCCTTTTCAGCTTGTCCATATATTTGTCAAAAATTGGATTGATAAGAAAGCATGATGCTCCTTTATTTGTTTACCATTTAATTTGGTTGTATATAACCCAATTTAAATGGGCTTATTGTGGATGTGTTGAAAATTATTGACTTGCTACTTTTTAAAACTTGGAAATTTAGTATAACACTGAAGAATTTAGCTTTAATGTATCCACAATGTATAAATTTTTATACATCAACGAGTTTAGATGAAGGACATATGTATAATTATGGTAGTTTCTATATGTGTAAGAGAGTATATGGCTTTTATTCAAAACTAATTATGTTATGAAATCTGTACACTAATACTTAATAAAAAGTAAACTTTTTGACAAATATCTAGAATTATCGACCAATCTCATTGAGTATTTATTACCAAAGGACGAAGATTCTTCCAAAAACCATTCAACTTTATGAAACACGACGGGAAAAGGGGGCTCAAATTCCTTTTCAAGTTTGAGCTCATCACGGCTCACATAATGGTTCTTGTCGTTGAATCAGCTTCAAAATTGATTGAGCAGTCATATAGATATCAAAATCGTTAAATCAGATTAAAATCTATCTAACGATGAAAAGTGTTACGGGATTGTCTCAAATTATTTGAGCCTCCCTTGTGAATATGTAGCTGTCAGACACATACTCGTATATGATGTAGACCAGCACTTTAACGACTTCATCAAAAGTGTAATTTATTTATACCAAAAAAAAATCAAAAGTGTCATCTATGTGACAATTTCATATGAATTAGAAATTCTAATTTACCACAAAGTGCAAATGGAGGTGACAAAGTTAGGGTAAATTGCCCGATGGGAGTAGTGTCTAAGCATATGCCACATGGCATGCCCATGTCGACAAAAGGTGTGGACCTTAGTCTAATAATGCTTCAAAAAAATTTAAATTATACATAGACCCAATAAATATATTATCATCTTGCCAAAAACAAAAAACTAAAAAAGAAAAATGAAAATTATGGTAACAGTATGACTTGACCACTAGGAGAAGACAATGGTCCATGCCTCATTTTCAGTTGCTCTTGCCTAAATTTTTTAACTGTTTTTTCAATTTCCTTCATTTCATCCAGATATATTTGCCTCTCTCTGCACTCTATGCTGCAAAATCCTTGATCACCTCTGCATAAAAAATTTAATAAAAATTTATTACGATGATTTAATAATAGTAATGTTGCAAGACATTCAAATATCAAACTTTTTTTTTTTTTTTTTACAGATGTGGGAGAATATTATGAAAAATAAAATATCCTTCTAGCACCTCGGCTTTCATATCATTAATAGATCTTTTTTCTCGTTACATTTTACCAACATGCGTAATTGCATTAACGAGAATCGGTTTCCTTACCGATACATGTACACATCCTTATCGAGACTCAATGGCTTGTTGCACAAATGACAAGTTTTGAGAAAGCAATCATCTTTGGGTATTATGAACTTTAATCTTTGTTTTATAACAACATTTGATATGTCTTGTGAACTGGGCTGTGTGAGGATCCCCAAACCAACATACTCCATCTGTGGTATGAATCTATTTTTGGTGATTTTTGTACCCCCTTCATCTGCATAATTGAAGGGGTTCCATGGCTTGAAGAGCATTCTTGCCATGGAGAGAGAGAGAGAGAGAGAGAGATGAAAGATGTGGAGTAGAGTGGAGACATATATTTAATACTAGTGGGTTTGTCCACTCTGTATAGTAAATTTGACTATAATGATTACAAAAATAAAGAAAAAAATGACATTCGGTAAAATAAGCACATGAAAAATGTCATCATATACCAACAAAGCAAATAGTCGGTCAGTTCATACGTAATTGGATGATCTGATCATACACAATATCTTATGCAAAAATTGATAAGTGAATTTACATATTTAAAATGATATATAACTGATAAATTTATAATTATAAGTTTTAATCTTAGTTTAGCTCTTAATCATTTCTTTAAGGATAATAGTTATAATTACTAAATTTTGTAATGATTGTACTCTACCAAAATAGAAAGTGTTCAATTAATTTTGGACAACCCAAAAAGAAATTATGGGCCATTTGTGGATGTAGGAAGAATATTATTTGACTAGCTTGGTGATAATAAGAAGTTATTTATGTTATTGCTCTTCCTTTCTTCCAACAGATTATGTTATGAAGTTGTATTAATGTGCTTGCTTGTGTTGAGAAATATAGACTTCTTTCCTAGTGCAAGAGTCACATTGTTATAGACATGCATCTCAGTTACTTCGTCTTTTGAAAATTTCTGTATCCTCAATAAGTTTATTTTCAAAGTTGCACATGCTAAGTTCGCTGCGACTTATCTGCTTTCACATATTGAAACTCCATGTGAATGCATTCTTACCCCATGAAAAGCACAAATCTCATGGTATTTTCCACTCATCTATACATCCTCCCCAATCGGTATTACTATATACACCCTCAATCCATCAAAAATCATTGTGGTTACTATCATGTGAGTTGTGGTTCATGCCTTTATGTATCCACTCATAAATCCAACAAAGAAATATATGTCTGACCTTGTATATGTGAGATAGCACAAACTCTCAATGAGACTCTATAAATGTATTGGTCAATCATTTTACCTTCTTGCTACCTAAGACCTTGCCGCCATATTCAAAAGGTGTGTCCACCCCTTATTGTGAAATATCTTAAATTTTTCAAGAATTTGCTCTGCATATCATTCTTGTGAAATGAAAATTTCGTCCTCCTTTTGTTGAACCTAAATTCAAAATTGGTATCTCATGAACCACGTATCAGTCATCTCAAACTCTTGTCATTGTTTTCTTGAACTGTGGTTTTTGCTTGATCTATTCCATGCAAATAACAGATCATACATGTACAAGTAAATAAGCGATAGATCTCACTTTTCATTAGCAACTGAACAAGGAGCATATTCTTCAAGCTATTTTTAAATACAATTATCTTGAAATTATTTGTCAATAATTCTAGTATTTCAAAGCTTTGGTGTTTGCTTGACCTCTTATCAATTCTTTTTGAGTTTGAAGACTTTATTATTATTATATATATATATATACATATTTTTAACTATATTAACCAATTGATTTCTCAATATAACTGCTAACCAGTGGTTGCACATGAGCCATGCCTGCGTAAATTAAGTTAGGGTAATTTATAACCGACCTTATTGTATATTTTTTTGGACTTGGTATTAAAGTCAACAGTAATCATTGAGCAGCTTAAATTCCATAGTCCTGTGTTGATTCTGCATTATACTCTCGTATGATTCATTCTCTCTTTCAATACTCACTTTTTCCTCTGAAGCTTATATTCATATTCCATTGAAATCAAGCAATCAAGGTTATGGAAGAATGATTTTGTACTTGAGTGTGAAAACATACATTAGTATGTTTTTTGTTCCACTAAACATTGTTTCCTTGAATGTAACTTAGAAACACTAACAGACACCAGATATTAAGATAAATTACTTTTATGAAAAATAGAAACGTTAGCCCACAAAAAGAACAAAACGACCTCTACCATGAGTTGATTCTCTCTAACAATTTCATTGGAAATAGAATGCAATTTGAAGTTAACATTATTTGGCCCCGAATATATTGGGAAAGCACGAAAATGAAAACAGGAATAATAACAAGAAAGCGGCTACTTTCAATGTGGAATGATCAAAATCAAATAAAGATGAGCGGAAGAAAGAAAAGGAGAAAGAAGATTAAACAAATGGAAGACCAAAAGAGGTATACAACGTCTCCATGTTTGTTTTCATCAAACGTCTATTGTCAAAAGCAAGCATCCGGGACACGGTAGCAACACAACTACAAAATCGAGAAACATTATAATTTAATATACAATGTATATACATATGTATAAAATAGAGGTTGGAACTTGGGAAAAGAGAGAGAAGAGAACGGTGCAAGTATTTACCAGCCAGACAGAAGACCATCATCTCTTGTTTTTGTGGCCGCTGGCACTGGGGTGAGATTTTGGGTATTGGCGTCAAGAGCGGGATAGCCAATTGGGGATGTATCGTAATTAGAATGGGCCTCTATGGGCGGTAGAGGATATGTAACTGCATATATGCAAGACCAAATTTACATTAACCATAGCTTTGGGGAATTTCAGTGCAATATCTTGGAAATTTCGTATAAATTTTCGCATTAATAAATAATGTTATTTATCTTTATCGATAAATTCATAGTCTCGATGAATAAGATTCATTCGTTATTGTTGAATATTGTTGTGGAGCTTTTTGGAGGTTTGTTGTTGGTTGAAATTCTGTTTCTGAGTCTGAGTATTGGTATGCAAAGTTGTATATCAGTATACAGAGAGTATCGGTACTTAGAGACTCTATATCGGTACACTGACCCTTTATTTTATTTAAAACTCACTGGAAGCCACCACACAAAAGTGTGTACCGGTACACACTGAGTTTAATGTTACACCATACTTCTGTACTGGTACACCCAATCAGCGTGAAAAGGTCGTGAGCCCTATTACTTTTTAGTTTTTTAACACACATTTCCTC
>MKEJ01059713.1:0-18387 GCA_001753735.1 Embelia ribes
CTTCCTGGTCTTCCACCTATTAGGGAGATTGAATTTAAAATTGATCTTATACCTAGAACTAGTCCTATTTCTATCCCACCCTATTGGTTGACTCCAGCAAAATTGGAAGAATTGCGGAAGCAGATTGATAAACTGAAAGAAAAATAATTCATCCGAGATAGTTCGTCACCTTGGGGAAGCAAATTGATCTCAAAATTATATTTTTATTTTCCTTTTCTTTAAAAAGGAAACACTCACCCCTTGGATTTTTCGGAATTAGGAGCGTGACAGAAAATGTCCAATTAGATCAATCTAACAACAGTTGAATTGATCTAATTCTTATGTTTTAGATTGATCAAATAGCTAGTTGGATCGATCAGACCTATGAGAATTTGACCTCAACCCGAGCTTGTAATTTTGGTTGACAACCGTTAAAACGAAATTGTAATCATCCCTAGACACATATAAAAGTGTTTTACAAGTAACGGAAGAACGTTTGACGGTATAAAACTTTCCGTACATTTCAAAACACATTTTGTAACCAACTCTGATATATACTCCATATATTATCACAAACTAGCCCAATTTTCTTCATGAACATAGCCCCGAGTCCACATATGAAACTCGGAACCCATAATAAAATACATTACCCATATAATAATGTAAAGTAGCATATGTTAAATACTATAAGCATATATATAATACCGTGTGACTCGATTCTCGAAACAACATAGCTTGAATACTTGAAACAACATGCATAAAGATTGCATTATAGCTTGCATGATATTATTTATGTACTCAAAAAAATATATATATATTTATGGGACATTACAGATAGGCATAGCCACCTTTATAAAACCTTTGTGAGATACTATCCCAACCTTTACTCTTGAGTCGTAGATGGGTTTTGTGATTAGCGTTTGTGTTTTATGAATAAGGGTTTATGTTTCAGAGTTGGTGTAAGAGAATGCATTCTCATTTCATGAGTAGATTACCTATTAAACTTTCATATTGATAACATGCTTTACCTTTTATTCGTGATTGTGTTGGTTTATGTATATGTGCATAAGCATGTTATACGTTTCGACTACATCGTAGTTTCCTATTTAGCTTGTTGATTAGTAATCTAACTTGTAGCTTTTCTATTTTGTATCGTCCTTCTATAATTTGTTTTGCAGGCTTTGATGCAACTATGGGGCATATGTGAGTGCTCGAAGACTATTAGATGCTAAATGTATTTTTGTGATGTTAAAGCCTAAATATGACGTAGTTGTGGTAGTGTTGTATTGTAGCCTCGACATCTTACTTTACTATTGGACTTAAAACTTATTGTATATTTAAATATTTTTAGATAAGCAAGATGCTTGATTTGTATTATAGACTTGGAGAAGCTTACTCTTTTGTGGTTATTGTACATATATGTAATTAAGTTGTGGTTTGTCTAAGGATTATATTATTAATTAATTAATATATAAAAAGCATGTTTTGATAGTGTCATTATTCATATAAAGTTTAAAAAATTTGAAATTATTTTTGTTTTCATTTTTAATTTAACAAAAACTATTATATTCTTCACTAATCAAAATTTTTTCTCTACTTATTCTAAATTATTTACATTCATTGACTATGTTATTAATTTAATGTCAAGAATAATAGGATATATGTCGTGTCCCGAATTTCGGGAACCCGGGGACGTAATGTGCTAAAAATAAAATAGATAGGAATATACCAAAAGTATCCAATAATACAAAATACACCAAGTACATATATGCGATACATCCCATATAAAAAATCTATTTGGCTATATGTTATCTTTTATTTTTTAATATGGTTTCATGTTTGTACATTACTTGTAGAAACATTTTTATTATTTTGTCTTTCTGTATAAATCTTAATAGTATGTTATAATATACATACATACATACATACATACATACATACATACATACATATATATATATATAAATTCTCAAATTTTCTTTTCTAGTAATTTTTAAGAATATTTTTTAAAATTAAATTTATAATAAATAAGTTTAAATCTAGAATAATCTAAACATTGTTTATAAAATGATCGGGTCAAATGGTCAAAATATAATCAAAAAAATATTCATACACTCTCTTCTAAAAGATAGGTATACTTTGACTTTTACTTGAATTATATAAATTTATTTAATACAGATAGAAAAATTAGTTTTACCACTATTTTTTGTCAAAACTCATTCTCTTAAAATTATAAGCAAGAATAGACAGAAAAGACAGAGGTAGATCCCTAATTATATGAATACAAGTGTTACAAAAGAATATACGTATTAATATATTGGACGAGCAAATGGTTTTCGATAGAATGAGTGGCGTCAAAAATTTTACGTTAACGACCCGAAGGATGTCTTATTTTGTTCAATTTAGCATATCCTAATTTATTGGATTTTCAAAATTTAAATGATGATGATGATGATGATTCTTTTGAAATTACAAAATATGACATTAAGTAAAGGTATAGTAATCTAATTTTTTAATATTCTTTTTGAAAAGAAAAGTTGACTCAAGTAGACATATCTTTTAATAACGAATGGAGTAATAATTAATAAATATAAATTCTATCCACTATTACTGTAGAGATACCATACACCAATGGTATGGGGTGAAATACACATAACAACGTAATAATTACTATAAATATATATGTATCATCTATTCAAATATGATAGTGTATAAAAATTTATATATTATTGATCTATTAAAATTAAATATTTAACTAGTTTAGACTTAAAAGAAGAAATTGTTAAAATTTTGAAACCTCTTGACGTAGTTGATAAATGAAAGTTCATCAACAAATCTATAAAAGTGCCTTTGCTTTATGGAGAAAAAACAAAACGAGTAACCGTGTTAGCAAAAGCAAGCCCAAAACCACGACGAATCATCAAAACGGCGTCGTCTCCCTCCCGTGACTACACGCGGCAAATAAAATATCCAGACGGAGCCATTCTTATAAATTGTCCTTTTCCCAATTTCAGTTCCGCTTCCTTTCCGTCGCGTCGCTGGCAGACGAAGCATTTGTGCATACGTGTAGATAAGAGCGAGACTTATATATATACATACATAAACATAACCTGTACATACACATATATAGAAAGAGAAGAGGGGCTTTTGAGGGTTTTTCTATTCTCGCTTCCGAATTTAAACCTCCTCTCAAGAATTAAACCCAGTTTTGATCTCCCTGTTTTGCCCTTACCCTTGCCCTTGGCTGGTGACATGTAATAGCTCTATTACATACACACGTATATAAATCTATATATATATATGTTGACGGTGATTCATTCAATCTGAGGCGTATATATATTCCCCTTATGCCTCAAAAACCCTTGCCCTCACCGTTATTTTCTGTAGGAGAATTGGCTTTTCTTCTCTCCTGAGTCTCTCTCTCTTTAGGATGGGGGATCTTTCCCGGCGTCGGCCGGGGGGCGGTGATTGGCCGGACCTAGGGCAGATTGCGGCGGAGACGTGGGTGGTAGCGGAGGAGATGGCGAAGGAAGTGGTATGGTGTGTGCACCCAACTCTGGACTCTGAAGAGAAGAGGAAAGATGTGATTGAATACATACAGAAGCTCATCAGGGACCATCTTGACATTGAGGTCGAATTTCTTTTTTATTTTGTTTTATTTATTTTGAATTTTGTCCATTCTCTCCCCACCCCGCCCCCCTTTCCTTTCCCTCTGTTTTTTTTAACTCATTTGCTGCAGGTTTTGAGTGATAGATTTGGTTTTGATATATGTGATTGTTTTAATTCTCCTTGTTCTCTCTATTCCCTTTTTTTAGATTGGCTGGAACGGATTTGTTATCTAGTTTCACATAAATTAAATTAAAATGGTTTGCATCCGATGTCTAAATTGTGCAAAAAAGAGTTCCAAGGAACAATGAGCATGCATGAAAATTTATTTTGAAAAAAAATGTACTTGTATCAGTTCTTAGAATTGTTTTGGTTTAATAAAATCTTGTCCATTGCTATGGATCTGTGTTTTTTCCTTGGTTCAGTTGTGATTTTCTTGTGCAACAAGAGATTACATGGGTCTGAGTTGCATTGATTTAGGGTTAAATGAGCAGATAACTCTGGATTTATTTTTTTTCAAAATTTATAATTATTTGAATCGAATGGTTGATAAAATGATATCTAAATTGTGAAAAAAAAAAAATTAGCTGTATAACAATGAGCATGCATGCAATTATAGCTTGTTTCTTTTTGTTTTCCTAGAACTGTTTCCTTTGTTCTCTTTGAGCTGTAATTTTGCTGCAAGACTAGAGATTGAAGTGATTGGAACTGAGTTGCATTGCGGATGAGGACAAAATGACCATAAAACTCTAGAGTATATATAGTTTTGGTCCAAGATTACTAATTTTAATATATAATGCCGCTGCCCTGGTAAGATTTGAGGCTGTCTACTTTTGATTGACTCTTTTACCCTTCAACAACTTCAATAATTATAGTTAAATAAGATACATTTCGTTAATTTACAAGGGCAAAATTGACAAAATTTAATTCCACTATCAAAACATTAACTACCCACTCCCTCTTTTATCTCTCCTTTTTTAATTGCACCCCTCCGTTTCTAGTAAATGGAATGCTTTGTTTGATAAATTTTAATATTACAATCTGAGTTGTACATGCATACACATTGGCTAGTATATTAGTAGCCAATGGCACACACACAATGTTTGTACAACACTATTAAATAATCCAAAATTATTGCATTAAAAAAAAATTAATGACAAAATGTGGAAAAGAACATAGGAAAATGGAAAAGAATCTTACCAATAAAAAGTATGTGGAGATTTGTAATTCATAAAGAGAGATTATTTATCAAAACTTGAGAACTAGAGAAAGGAGAAATGAAAGGGAAATGAAAAAATTAAAAAGTTGTTAATAGCAATCATGGAAGATGGAGTTGAGCCCCACGTTTTTCGGATGTGAGAGTGGACAATTAAAGTTGAGGGAGAAGGTGGGGTACTATCAATTGACGAATACACCCTTTGAAAAAATTGTATCTAAGTGTGTTTCTTCCTGTAAATATATAATTTAGGTAGCATGAAAAATTGATGCAGCCTCACTTCTAAAATCAACACTGCCTTTATATATAAAGATATCTAAGTTGTGAAATAATTTGTATCCATAATGCAATGAGTGTACATGCATGTTTTAAACATAGATTTGTGATCACCCTTCTTATGTTATCTTGAGTCAAGGATTTCTAGTTGATTATTATTTTTTTTATTATCTATGGCCTTTTGTTATCTTGCATGTGTAGAGAACCTTGGTTCATATCTGGAGGAGTTAAAGCTATTAGAACTGTACATGTGATTAATTTACAATTTTAGTTGCAGCCATTGATCTCAGTTGTTTAAATCTGATAGAAATTTGCGTGTTAGGAAATTCCTTATTTGTACTGTTGTGGATCTGAAAAAATCAGCTAATTGTTGTGAAGTCGTGTTTGTTTTGGTTCAGTGTCTCTTATGTAAATTGAAATTCTTGTGTTTGAAAATTTTGTTTAGGTCTAATTAGTGTGTGACTTTGAGATTATTATGGTATTCAGAATTGAGATCATGTAGTACTTAGTATGTATCTAGAAGTTTTAGAAAAGTGTACATGTTTTTATGTTTCGGTCTAATTTATGTCTAATCATCGAGGAAGTGTCAGTACTCAGTTTGGCCCTTGTGTGCATGATTAAATTTTGTCAGATTGCAGAGTCATGACTATATTGTCAAGTATTTTGTTATCCTTTGAGAGATTAGCTGGTCGGCCATCTAGCATTTGTATTAAATGTGGAGTAACGTGGCAACATATTAGTTAATTGTTGATGATCTTATTAATTGTAGCTGTTGATGTTTAATATGGGAGTAACCTGGCAACTAAAAGGTCTATTGTAGAAGATCTCACTAACCCTAGCATTTAGGGTTAAACAAATGCGAGTATCACATTGTGACAAAAAGTTAAGTGTAGAAGATCCTCCTTAGCAGTAGTTGTTTTGAATTGGACTTTGACATGATGACAAAAAAAAAAAAGGTTTAATGAAGAAGATCTTCCTAGCAGTAGCTTTCAATGTTCAAGTATAATGTAGAGACAATAAGTTAAATTGTAATAGATCTTCTTAGTCATTGCTACTGGGGTTGAGTGTAATGCGGTGAATTTAAAGTTAACTAGAGAAGATTTATTAAACCTAGTAAAGTTAAATTTTGAGTGATGAAGTGTTGGTCGTGTTTGCCACTGTATGTAATTTAGAATTCTTCTGGATGCTCTAAATTTGCTTGATGTGGTCTTTAATATCTAATGGCAGGGTTGTATTAAGCAATGTGTTTTCAGGAAACAAATTATTTTTTTTTAATTTGAGTCAGTGAAACAGCAATCTTCATCACTTCCATTTTTTTAGACTGAAGATACATCATTTTTGATGATGCTGTTGGCACAAAGGTACTAGAGGAAAAGATCATGTCATAACTGTTTACGTTCCCCCATTTTCTTTTTCACTACTACCGCCTTAATTATTGTTCATTCATCCTCTTAAATTGTATCTTTTTATGGTTTATTTTGAAGAGTTAGTAGATACTTTATTTGTCAATGTCAGTTTGATTTATTATACGGCTTTGTGGTCCTAAAAATGAAAGATACATCAGCAAAGTAATTTCTGAAAATTGTATTCCTAATTTAACTTGCCTAGACCATTTTGTCTCCTATTTCTTTTTTTAATTTTTTCATCTTGTATATTCTCAGGAAATCATTTTTACTTTCTTTATGGATTATTGCTGTTAGAGTTATCCAAGATCACAATAAAGAATGAAAAGATTTTATTATTTGTACAGGTCTATCGTGCCATTGTTTACTTCTCCTCTTGTACTCATAATATTTCTTGTCATTAATGCCCCTGAATATCGTGCTTGACCTCTGTCAGACCAATTTTTGTAGTCTAATTTTGGAAATGGAGATACGTTGATAGTGTACACCAGTATCAATCTTACCGAAATACTTCTCCTGTTTTTCTACATTTGGTGAGGGGTTTCCGTTATATCGGATACTTTTTTGATGGATATGAAGTTTGCCATTACTGTAAATACTTGTAGTTTTTAAGAAATATGGAACTTCCTTTACACCCATTCAGTGTCCTATTTTAGCTTTAAGAATATATGGTTTTGTCGGAAAAATAAAATGAGTAGTTTATAAGGTTATTAAAATTAACCTATCATTGTATTTCTCCTAAGCGCTGTTTGGTTCTATTTCTAAAATGTTTCACCGATTCCCTATGCCCATTTTTATAGGTATTTCCCTATGGCTCTGTGCCACTGAAGACTTATCTTCCTGATGGAGATATAGACCTGACTGCTCTTACCTGTTCGACTGCTGTGGATACTTTGCCACATGATGTACTTGCTGTTCTGCAACGTGAAGAGAATAATCAATATGCTGATTACGAAGTCAAGGATACACAATTTATTAATGCTGAGGTATTCTCAATGTCAATGCTTACCTTAAACTTAAGATATGACGTGTGTTTGTGCGTGTGTGTGTATATATAATCTTTCTAACGTTTTAATAAATTGTGAGGCACTATATGTTTAAGTTGATATTTCCTCAACATATATGTGGATATAAAAGTGCTTTATAGTTTTCACTTATCCACATCTTTTTAATTGTTCAAAATGGGATTCTTGGTTATATTAGTTGCTTTGTTTTTGTTTTATATAGTCTTTCAGATTTTTTGAAGTTCTTTTTGTCCGACTTATTGTTTCCTGGATGACAGGTTAAACTTGTGAAATGCCTGGTGCAAAATATTGTAGTTGACCTATCATTCAATCAGTTAGGAGGACTCTGTACACTCTGTTTTCTGGAGCAGGTAGACTCATGGACTCCTGTTATTGAAAAGCATTCTTCTTACTTTTTTAAATATTAACGAGTGCCATAGCAACGCTGCTACTTGAGTTTGGCTTCCATAATCATGTTGTGTTCACTTTCGACTGATAAACTTTTCAGATCCAGCAACATCATTACCTTCTCGAAACACTATAGAGAAATAGTCTCTTAATTTCTTGAACTATACAGAGTTGAAATATATTCACCAGTGAGGTTTTTTCTACCCTGGTTTCTTGAGCTGGTAAGATACAGAAATCCTGTAAGATTGCAAACATTGCTTTTATTCCCGGAAACATGTGCTCTTCACATTGTAAAAACAAAATATCTTTGACCTCTGAACTGAGAGAATCTGTTTCTATTTCATGTCGATAAGAACTTTTGTTAATACTAGTGGCATATCATGTGCTATGCACGTGGAGCTTGTTTAAATCATGAAGTGGAAATATTCCATGTGAAAATAATCATATTGTAAGACATGAAAATAATGGCAATAATTTCCAGAAATAAATAAATAACCGTTTAGATACGAATCAAACTGTAATGTATCAAATTAACAACCATTAATCTTGGAAAGACATAAAATTAACTTAAATTTGGACTTTACGAAATCGAAGTTGGGATTACTCCAATCAGACGATTGGATTTTTGAATGCTTATTAGATGTTCTCTTTCCAAATGCCTTTGGCATTACGTCATCTCTTTGCTACCCTTTTGGTTTATTGTGACCCTGCAAATATACGGATCCTTTGGTTGCACTATTACAAAGACTTAGTGGAAGATTTTGTAAGAAACGCTTCAACTACTTCTGAATCTCAAATAAGACAAAACGCTTTTGAGCATTGATTACTTTTTAGAAAGAGTATGGGGACGAGTGTCAAGATCATAATCTACCAGTGGTGTTGAGAGAAACATCTGAGGAGAAAGTTTCTAAAAAACGAGGATGAAATTGATATAAAGACACCTCTAGAAGACCACCAAGCAGTAGCATTATTGAATCCGAATCAACGCAACACTTATGATATCATACTAAACCACCAAGAATATGTGACATGTTGCTTTGTACAATTTCTACCAAAATACATATTTAACGTAGTCAAATTGAGCAGAATGCCCAAATCAAATTGAGCACAATTTCAAAAAAATATGAAAATTTAGACAAATTAATTACAATTATCAAAACAATACTCCTATTAATTAAGATATTCCAGTAGGATTTTTAGATCAATTCTTGGATTCTAGTTAAGCAATTTCGTACCAGAATCAACAAATTTAGTATATTCTTAAATTCCAAATCGGTTAAACAAATTAAAATTTCAACGTAATCCTGAAGTAAATTGCTTACAATCCAATAATTCAATTCTTTACTGTAAATGTGGGAATACATGGGAAATTAATATAATTCTTATTTTACCATATGTTATATCTGTAATAATTGTAAATTTCTTTAAAAACTTGATGAAAAGTATTTCGATATTTCTATTAAAAAAAATTAAAGTCCATAAGAATTTGTAAAAAAATTTTTGGATCCAGCATAAGATACTTTGTCTAATTTCTACCCAGTTACATCTTTTTAACAAAATCAAACTGAGCAAAATACCCAAATCAAATTGAGCACAATTTAAAAAAAACAAAACAATTAATGAATGAATTAATTATAATTAATCGAGAAATTTAATAACTATCTCAAGACCAAAATCAATGAATTTAATTACGGGAGTAACTCCTTGCGACCTAACTTTCCACTACTAATTTGCTCAAAAGTTATCTTCCCACGCTACTAAGAAGTCGGTACATGTTGTGCAAGGCCAGATGGAAATGGAAACCCTACATTTTTGTCTTCGTAAACCTCTTAGCATGACACATGTGTTCTCAGTCTCTTGGTTCCATCTCTAGAAGTTACAAACCCGCTCTCAGGTTTCTTAAGTTCATTTCTCCGACGAACACAATGAGGAACCTTCCCCTAACCTTAATTTGAAACCACACCATCCTTTAAACCGGTTACACTCAATTTCTACCTCTTTATGTGCTTTTTTTAGCAACTCTATCATCGTACCAAGTCGTTCTTCTCCTCTTGCTTCTATTGGACCGAAAATCATTGTTCAAACGGTTGGCGATGACCAAATTAAGAGCTTCCAATTCGGAAGCTCTAGATTCTGCGAACTTGCGCAAGTCGATTGTTCGAGGGGTACAGTGGCATGAACTCGAGGTGGTTTGGTTGCGGCCTTAGCCATGACCATTTTTTGTAACTCTGTATTATGTAGCAAATATTAGTTATGAAGTACATACATTTATCCAAACATCGTTACACTCACTACTTGAGCTTATTTCCCTGTTTACCATTACGTATAAGTCTACAAAGTATAATTTTCGACCTGGCTTGTGTGGCTGCACCTTTTAAGCTCAAGCTTTTCTTTTTTTTCTTTTTTTTTTTCCTTAAAAGATTGATTGTATTTGGTTGCCCAACTTAAAACCTGCTTTTTTTGTGAATAGAAAAAAGCTACTTTTGGCTTATTGGCTGCGGCTGACATTACAACATTCTACCCTAAACTTCTCATCACACAATAAAATGATACAAGTTAATCCAACATCCTGGGTATTACATGGTTCATCTATATATTTCTTCAAATCACAATAAGTCAAATGAAAACAACGAAGCAAGATATAGATTTGTAAGGAGAAAATTAAGTTAAAAATTGATGGGTAATATCTTAATTAGCCGAAGGTTATACATAGTGTGCTCCAAAGAACCATATCACAGCTCCGATGCAAACAATAGCATAATACTTGCGTGACTTTCCTAGCTTGTCTGCAGCCATACCATTTTCAAAACTTCCAAGAACCCACACTACCCGATAACCACGTAGTAGGTTAAAATTTCATGAAGGGTTGTTCAAGAAAACCAAACACATCACAAATAGGACAATAGAAATAATGAAAATCTAGGAGCTTTGTGCAACATATGTCAACATCGTCATAAAAAATCTTCCACTGGAAAAAATATGAAATCTCATGTTTTAGCAAGATGGTGTGAGAGGATCTAGATTCTGCATACCTAAGTTGACTTTACTACTAACCACTCATGTCATGTGATTCAAGTTCAGCTAGGCAAATGTGCGTTCAGAAAAAATTAATTGAAGTTATAACCGTGTACATCATTACAACTACAGATGAGTAAGTAAGATGGTAAATCGTTCCTGAATCTTGATAAAAAGATTATACATTTTATTATAAACTAAAGAGAAGGTTTTCTATTAGAAGCGGAACTAAAGCTAATAGGAGGCTAAATAGGAAGTATATAATAACAAAGAAACATTTTCCCAGACAAATAACTTAATCAGAGTGATACATAAATTATCAATAAGAAAATTTTCTCTAATGATAGATTAAGATGACCAGAAGAACAAGTAGATAAAAAAGCAAAAAAACATATGATGACACTAGTAGGATTTTTAAATAAATTCTTGGATTCTAATTAAGCAATTTCATTATTGTCTAAAGACTGGAATAAACCAATTTAGTCTTTCCTTACAATCCAATTCGGTTAAACAAATTAAATTTCAATATAATCATAAATCAAATTGCTCAAAATCCCATAACATGAATAGAAACTCAAATCCACAACACATGACAAAATCCTTTAACAAAAGCCTTTGACAATATTAAAATTGCCATTATAATTCAATTCTTAAAGGTAAATATGGGAATTCATGGGAAATCAATATAATTCTTATTTTACCGTATGTTATTTTAGTCATAATTGTAAATTTCTTTAAAAACTTAAATGAAAAGTAATTCAATATTTCTATTAAAAATAAATAAATAATCCATAAGAATGTAAAAATTTTTGGATACAATATTAGATACTTTATCCAATATCTATCCAGTTATATCTTTAATGAAATCAAATTGAGGCCAATTTCAAAAAATCATAACAATTAATGAACAAATTAATTACAATTAACCGAGAAATTTAATAACTATCTTAAGATCAGAATTAAAAAAATGGCGAACCAAGTGCCGAAGCTCCCACACTCTAGGGAAGGAAATATCTAGGCAGCCTTCCTTCTGCTTTGCAGGGAGGTTGATTCGAACCCGCGACCACCAGCGCACAATAGAAGTTCTCCACCATTGCGCTAGGACCGCCCTTCATCTTAAGACCGGAATTAATAAATTTAATTATAGAAGTCGTTATGATGAAACAAGGTGGGCAAGGAGGAGAGGGATCGTATTGGAATTATGCTCGACTTACGCGTAGGCTGAGATAGAGCTGTCTTCTTCAACAAGTAGGAGATCAGGAGGGCAGAGACAAAGGGCGGAGGCGGTCGGAGTCGGAGTGGTCGCTATCTGAATAAGAGAGGGAGATTGGGCTGTGAGAGAGGACAAAAGGCTTAGGGCTTCAGACGTGTATATATACAGGGGATATAATTTGATAATTGTTTAATTGGCTAGGGATATAATGGGAAAAAAAGTGTATGAAACAAAAAGAAGTTGGTGCTTTTTATAGAGTAATAATTAGATTTGTATCTAATGTATAAATGAAGGTGTCTTCAGTTGAATACTGGGTATATTCAGTGATTGTATATATGGACGGCCCGGTACATAATGCTTTTGCATTGTGGGTCTAAGAGGATCTGTTGTACGTGACCTTACCTCTATTTCCAATTGGACAAAACGTGACCCACTGGTCGTAATAGAGGCATGCATGGCCCCTAAACCACAAATTCAAAATAGGACTTTAAACACTACTAGTATCAATTTCAAGAGAACTTACATATGAAACAACTATAATAATTAGATGCCACGTAGATTTCAGTGATTACCTCAAAATTTTGAAGCAGCTGGGATATATTATTTGCTGAGTTGAAGATATACAAGAAATTTACATGCATCTATCTTTCGCACATTCCGTTTAAATTTCCCGGCTCAAGTTTGATTTGTTTCAACTTCAGAGGAGTGGGTTAACTAATGATATAATCCTAGCTTTTATAGATGTTTTATTTATTATCTAAAGGTAGCTTATGTATGCCATACATGATACCGCTAACATTTTTGTACATCGTCAACAATAGCAAGTGCATTATGTTTCTTTTTTTCACTTGCATACTTTTCTTTTATTGCAATTACTTAAAAATTTTGGCATGCTGCTTGCTTAGTGATCTGAATTGGCTTTTGATTTTAACGCCTCTGATTCTAGTCCCAACATCATTTTCAATATTTTTGGGATTGTTCACATGCCCTGAGCATATGGCTGCTTGTTTATACATAATTTATATTCTTTCTGGGATCTGATTTGCAGGTTGATCGTCATGTAGGCAAAAATCATCTTTTCAAGCGTAGCATCATTCTAGTGAAAGCCTGGTGTTATTATGAAAGTCGTATTCTTGGTGCCCATCATAGTTTAATTTCTACTTATGCCATGGAAACATTGGTCTTATATATATTCCATCTATTCCATGCCTCTTTAGATGGGCCTTTGGCGGTAATTACTATGTCCATGTTGATTGTGATTTTTATTACTGGTAGTTATGATATTTGTTTGACTTGTAATTAATTTTTATTTGCAATTTCATAGGTCCTTTACAAATTTTTGGATTATTTTAGTAAATTTGATTGGGATAACTATTGCATCAGTTTGAACGGGCCTGTGAGCGTATCCTGCTTGCCTGACATAGTTGGTAAGGAAGGAAACCCTTTTTTAGAAAGATTAATATCCTTTTCGTGCATGTGTGTGTGTATACTATTTTTTATCATGGTCTCTTCTTTTTTTATCTTTGGGCAGTTGAAATGACGCATGGTGTGCAAAGTGATTATTTGCTTAGCAAAGAGTTCCTTAGAAACTGCTTAGACGTGTTTTCCGTTCCATTTGAGGATGCTGATACAAAGTTGCAAGTGTTTTCTCCAAAGCACTTAAATATTATTGATCCGTTGAAAGAAAATAACAATCTTGGGCGGAGTGTTAACAGAGGTTTGAAAAAGCTCTCTGCTTTTCTTTTATGTATTTTTACTTTATTGTTAAATTGGAGCTCTTGACGGAGTACTAAGATCATTCAAAGGGATTCCCAAATATAAGTTTTTCATTTTCATATTTCTGATGATTAAGCTCTCTTCCCTTGCGATGCTTTGATAGATGGATGGATTCTTTTAATTTTATTCATGTACTTATCTTTTAACTTTTTTGGTATTCGGTTTCAGTTCACTCGCATATGTGGGAAAAGGCAATTCTTATTGCGCTGCTCTTGTTTTCTCTTATAAAATTAAGAATGTGGCTGTTGAAAGCATAGGTCTTGTGTTTGAATATGTATGATGTATGTATCCTTGTCAACCACTCCATGGTGATTGGACTTTGAGTTGTTGGGTTGGGGTTGGAGGTTTGTGGAGGCATTTGGACTTGGGGCTACAGCTTCCCCCAGGTTTACTCCCAGTGACAGGGCCAATGCTTAGGTGGCGGGATGGTTATTGAGTTATTTACTATGTTAGCGAAAGAGCTAAAGTCATAATTTGGGCAGATTAAGAAAATCTTTATGTTTTTAGCTTGCCCATTCCTTTCTTACTGTTGAAAAAACGTATTCTGAAAACACAAGTTCAGATTGTCAGTTCTCTCTTATTTTGATAACAGATAAAGTAAAAGAGACTGAGAAGTAGACAAAATTGACGAATCGAAGTTGGGTGACTTGTGAACCCATTGTATGATTTTGTTTGGTTTTCCTAATTTTGGAGAGGGTAAAACTTGGCATTTAGGCTGCTTTTCTTCTTGATTGCACCCTTAATTATCACTACTTTTTTTATTTTTCCTTTGTCTTTATATAAGCAGCATTTTATTTTCCTTTGTGAAGTTCTAAAAGTTTGTGAAAAACAGAACATGATAGAGATTTTGTTACATTATTACAATCATTATTGTTCTGCACTCTTCAATCATTTTCGGTGCTACTCAAATTAACCCCCAGTCCCAGTTTTGTCGTATATTATTGTACATTATCTTATTAGTCTTCAAAGGATTTATACTTCTGTAGAAGCATAAAGTATGATTGTTCTAGATTTTCGGATGCAGAACTAGTTTAAATTTCATGATAACATTTAGAAGCAATGGTTCCTGTAGGTAATTTCTATCGCATCCGAAGTGCTTTCAGATATGGGGCCCAAAAGCTGGGTAGAATTTTTACATTACCAAGAGAGAGAATTGCTGATCAGATTAAGAGATTCTTTGCTAACACCTTCAAGAGACCAGGGCGGAACAACGGAAATCTTGGTCGGTCATTTTATTCCAGATCATTTAGTCATCTGGAAAGTAATACAAGTGGAGTTTCTGATTTAGATAGGTGCTCAACCGAAATAAATCATATACCTATGGCATCGATGATGGGACAAACAACGGGTGAGATGGGTATTTCATTGTCTCATTCAGCTGATGAAATGTATCCAAGACCCGCAAATTACTGGTTTGATTGTTCAGCATCAGCCATGTATTCAAATGATTTTATTTCGCAATATTACACACCATGTTTCCAATCATTTCCGGAAAGTTGGAAATTCGAGAATTGGACGTTTAATGAAGGAAAGCAAACGAAGTCCATTCATGAGAAGAAATATAGTTACTCTTTGATTGGGGAGAAGGGGGAAAATCATTTGCGGCCTTGTGGTCTAGGTTGTTATCGTATTGATAATTATGACTGCCTTAGTAATTTCGGTTCAGGTGTTATGAGCCCTGATGGGTCTGCCTCAGAAGATTTAGCTCTTGATCAGGAGGACCTGGTTGATATTGCTGAGAGCCGAGATAATTTGAATCCTTTGTCAGATCTTAGTGGGGATTACGACAATAATATAAGGAGTTTGTTATACGGTCAGAGTTGGCTTAGGCATCTTTTGTTTGGCTCTCTAATGCCATATCCCCCGCCCACCTTTGGCTTGCAGTTTGTAAGAAAAAGTACGGCTCATCGATCCATGTCAATGACTCATTGTTCCTCTTCGCGCTTCATTGATAACAGGGTTAACCTTGCATGGGCCACTCAATCCGTCATCATTCCTGGACAATCAAATCCGGCATTGTGCACTGAACCAAAGCATAATAAGCCTCGAGGGACTAGAACATGCCTTCCAGTATGAACTGTCAAATTTATTGCAATATTTGTTTTCTGGCAAAATTGCACTTCCCTTACAATTTTACACCCAGTTTTGCTTTCATCTGATACTTGTAAATTTTCTGTAATAACAATAGATTGAAAAAAATGAGGGCTTTATTGCTTGGATTTGAAAGATGGGATAGGAACCAAGGCTGGGTATAAAAATCAAGAGTAGTAAAAGGAATTAATTCTTTCTTTTTGAAAGATATTTACCAATTTACATGTACCACTAATCTTACACAAGAAATTTGCAGAATGGTTATGCATGGAGAGAGAAACCCTCACACAGAATGGGAATGTCTCATGGACCTGGCAATTACCGGCGGTATGCCCAGTCAGCTCTCATAGTGCCTGAGAAGAAGTCCTCTGATATAGGAGGAGGCGACACCGGCCATGAGCAGCTCCCGAGATCCCCATCTCCAGCTCTTCACCTTGAAAAGACTGAAATACGCCAAGAATCTAATACTTCTGCTTTTGATGGTTACCAAACTTGTGATTTTTTCAGTGATCTTCAGAAACTTGAATTTGGATCTCTTGGGAATCTCCCTGATGTTAGCAGCTCTTCGAGCTTCGGACACTTCTTCTGGCTGGGGCTCCATTCCAAGCCAAGTGAAGAGTGCCGAACTATTATTTGGTAGTAATAATGAAAGGTAGGTCTACTGCATTAGTTTGAATTTTACAGTCTAATATATGAAGAAATGAGCTTAAGATTTCATTTCTTTTGAAAAGTTGATTCTGCTTTTATCCATGGGGAAAGTTTTCCCATTCCCTTTTAAAATTCTTCAGAACCATTATATGGTAGTAGTAATCAAAGGTAGTTCTACTGCATTCATTGAAATTTTACAGTCTAGTAAAGGAAAAAATGGTTTTGAAATTGCAATTTTCCTTTTTTGGAAAATTTCATTAAAAATATCTCTTTTACTTTGAAATTGCCATGGAGCAGAATTCAGAACCATTATTTGGTGGAAGTCACAAAAGGTAGGTTTACTGCTTGCTTTGGAATTTTACGGGCTAGTGTAGGAAGAAATGTTTTCAAGTTTTCTTTTCGGTTGAAAATTTTATATGTTGAGATTCCTCTTTCTTAACTTGGGCTTCTTGTGTTTGGCTTTTGCAGGGTTGGAAAGCAGTCATACCATCTCAAAGATGAAGATTTTCCCCCTTTGACGGTCTAATTGCGTAGAAAGAGAGAGACTTTTCCTTAGCTTCTATCTCTTAATTTTCTTTTGCCCTTTCATTTTCCCGTGTTGACCAAAGAGAAACTCAAATGTTCTCAGTTGTGTTGTAGAATAATAGATTTTGTACATTTTTGTTTTCATTTTCCTTAAAAATTATAACGATGACTAGTTTTTGGTAACCGGATATGACAACGCGTGGCTTATCTTAGCTTAGACTGGCTTCAACTTTCCTGTTTGTAACCGTGTGGTACTGTATGTTTGTTTCTGTTCCTCTCTTTATACAGCTATGGACTTGTTAGTATATCTACTTGTGTTGCTGGCATTTTTACTGGCCTTTTGTTTTCCAAGTGAAGTTTTAATTCATTGGTTGGTATTGTCATGCCCCGAACCTCGGATAACGTGAACTATAACTTATGATAGCATAAGTAAAAGAGGACAATAATTGGTTGTAGTAATCGAAAGAAGAAATTGAGACGAAATGAAATAACACAATAACAAATCTCGCCGCATTTAGATCGCCACTGTAGGATGATTCTACGTATAACTACAGTCATCCACAATAGTACAAAAAAGTGAAATAGACTACAAAGAGGAGAGAATTGTTTGCGCCATTTCAGGAAAAATATACATATATGATCCACGATAAGTAAACAACCTTGTTTAATAATACAACAATGGTGAAGGGCCAAATACGAGGGCATAAGTAATAATAGAAGGTATATATATGTTCTCGGCCTATGTACAAGTCGATATCATATATATGCTTTCACCTGAATATATCAAAGTGCGCCAAAATAATAGATACAATGAAGTGCTATATGATAATACAACTAACTATATACACTTCCGTGGAATCCTACTGAGTCTCCGTGCCAGCTTTTGCACCTACAAAACAATTACAATAGGAAAGAAAAATGAAATGAAAATGTATACGATTAGTCAATTATCCTAACGGTAAACAAGAGAATATATTATATGAAAACATGAAAGTAGTATCGTATAATGTAATTCAATAAAGGACGAAAGAATCATGGTATAATGATGGAGTAATGTCACGAATGTACTCAATGATACAATGTCACAAAATTCAAATGTCATATGTTTGATGCTCAATACGACTCGACTTTAATGAACTCGAATGTGTCCCGAGACTATTATCGGCTCAAAGTTTGAAAACACTCCGACTCATCCCCAAAATTTTGACGAATGCCAAAGCCTTCATT